>JAEQBH010007831.1:0-103154 GCA_016808115.1 Tetrastigma voinierianum | reverse complement strand
GTCGAGCACGTGGTCCATGAGGAGCACTGGTCGAGGAAGCGCCTGATGAATATAGGGCGTCAATCGTAGTATCCTAATGAAAGACAAAGAACCATCTCTCGCCGTGATATCGGCGCCACCGGCTGCAATCGCGGGAATTTCTAAAAACTACCATGTGCCCAAGGTACCAGAATATCTCATCAAGTACCCTTGGGCACCGATGCCAACCGGGACTTAATGGACTAGGCACTCCCCTCGATGTCATTAGTGATAGAACTCAAGCACCACCGGATAAAAATCGCTTCTGTCATGAACGGAGAAGTGAATACCGCCGATCAACCAGATCGGCCCTAAATCGATCCAGCAAATAATGCCGGTATATCATAAATACACTATATGAACCGCACGAAGATCTACGCCCTCGATCGGATCATTACCGGTACATCGGCCGCTCGGATCCTCAAAGCCTACGTGATACCGGGCGACAACTCAATACCGGAGTGAGGCGACGGCTCGTGCCTGAACCCCAAAGACTCACCCGTGCTTGATGTCCCGGCCAGCTTGAAGGCTGAGCTCTCCGCGTGGTCTCGATGTACCAGAAGGCTCGAGGTCCCACCCGGTCCGTATCACGGATGGGGCTAAGAAGCTTCGGTTCCTCCATATAGCAATAGGGCCACGCAGGTGTCTGTGTTACTCCGGCCCCTGAGAGGAGACCGCAGCTCGGAGGTGCCGTGATCGCCTCCCGGGTACCGAATCGACCCTGGGCCTATAACGATGACCTCCGCGGGTACGAACCATGGTTGTGGTCCAATCATGCGGCGGGGGCAGAGCAGGGCTCGGGAGTGCAGGGCTAAGGCAAGGGGTGGCAAATTGGTCAGGCGCAAGGGCGCGGGGACCAAGGCTCAACAAAGAAGCTCAGGCACAACGGCACCTAGTGGGCTTTGGCCTCGACGATACGGGGCTCAGGCGTCGGGTCACAGAGTCTGCGGCAAGGCAAGGATCGTGGTTCTGGGTCTAGCTCGAAAGCAATTCTTTTAAAGTGGAGAGGCAATGGCTACTACCAAGTCAGGCTCGGGCGGCGGGCTCGTGGCATGGGGCGCAGGCACCGAGGGGCTCACTATGTGGGCGGATCAGAGTAATATATCGGTGTGAATGAAAATGAGCGGGGCCCCTTTATAAATGGCTTGGGTAATCAAAGGTCCTCGAAGCCAAAGAGCCACTGATGTCAAATTTCAGAGGATCATAAATTTTCGTCGCACCAACTTCCATTTGCAAAATAACAAATAAAAATTTAATTTAGGTAAATTAAAATAAAATAAAATAAAAGTGTAAATAAAAATACTTAAAATTAAAATTTTTATATTTAGTTAAAATTATAAGAAAAATTACTAAAAATAGAATAATCAAAATCGACCAATTTAAGCAAAATCAAAATTTTGAGTCATAGCTTTGGTCTGAAGACCAAAACTAACTCAATTACACCGGTTCCATTCATGGAGGATCCAGACAAGGAGCTCCTTCCACCCCGCAGTTGATGTGTGTCATATGCCTCCATGCTCGGCTCCTTTGTGTTGAGCTTCTTTTCACTTGGTGATGCTGAGCAGATCATTGGCTCTGCAGGAGTGACTGGTGCAGTCCATTCTCCACCAATTGCTTCATTTTTCTGCACCAATTCCACCCGCAGGCGAGCTTTGGTTTCCCCCGCGACTTGACCAATTGAGCAGACTGCATCCTTGCATGTCATCTTCTACTAGCTTGTGCTTGCTTACCAAGTGAAAATATTGAGCCCAATGTCATGTTTCCAAACGTGATGCAAGACTCCATTCCGACAATTGATTATCGCATTGGAAGTGGCCAAAAATGGTCTTCCCAGGATAATTGGCACATGGTTAAGCCCACTTGCGATCGGTTCGGTATCAAGCACTACAAAGTCCACTGGGTAGTAGAATTTGTCCACCTTCACCAACACATCCTCTACTATTCCCTTAGGAATTTTTACCGATCAATCAGCTAATGTTAGAGTGATGTTGGTAGGCTTAAGCTCCCCTAAACCCAACTGCTTATATACTGAATATGGCAATAGGTTTACACTGCCCCAAGTCTAACAAGAAGCTTGTCTATGCAAGTCCCTCCAACGTTGATCGATATTGTGGGGGATCCCGATCCTTGTATTTCACTGGGTCTTGGCTCAATGATGGCACTAATTTGTTCCAGAAGGCTTTCCTTTCAATGCCCAACCCTCTCTTGACTGTGCACAGGTCTTTCAGGAATTTTGCATATGTTGGGACTCGCGACCATGTCAAGGCAAAGTGGGATATTTATCTTCACTTGCCTTAGTACTCCCCAAATTTTTACAAATTTTGGTTTGTGATTTTTTCGCTCTAAGTGCTTGAGGAAATGGAGGGGGCATGTTTTTCTTCATTGAATCTTCTCTGATTATTATCCTTTCAGGCTCAACTTCCTTTTCCTTTCCTGTTTCTTCAGCAGTCATGGGCACTGGTTGCTCAATTTCTTTTCCACTCCTCAAAGTGATGATAGCCTTTACTTCATCCATCTTGAGTTGCTGGAAGTTAACCTATTTCGCGACCCCTTAGGATTCGCGTTCGGGAAGGAATCTTCCTTTCTTCAGATCGTTGCATTGGTGATCCCGTGACTGACATCAGATATCAATTTTCCGATATACAAATTCAAGCCCATCTATTCTCTTGTTCACGGTACTTTCTATAGTATCAATTCTTTGAGCCAATTGTTCATTGATCCCCTTTTTCTCTTCAACAAAATTACCTACCACATTGCTCAAGTTTAGAATAGCTTGTTCAACAGGGGAAGAGGGTGGTGATGGTTGTGGTTGAGATGAGGAACCAAACTGTTGTTTGGCACCAGGAGGCGCATATGCAGGGGGGTTAGGCTTCCAAGAGATTTCCTTGATGATTTCTCCAATTTGAATTAAAGGTAATACTATACTGTGGCATCGTCAGGGCTTGTGACGCTCACGACATTGGCATGCTCTGACATCAAATCTCTCACTGAGGGAGCATTTGGGCAGTGTTCTTCTAGGTAGACAGTGGATTGGCAATTGATGCATGGGTTGGCCTGTGCAGGGTTTTCAGTCACTGACTGCACCTCATGTAGCCTTTTTCCTTCCAGCCTTCCCCTTCCTCATATAGTCGATATCTTGCTTACATCTTCGCCTTCGAAAGTGCATAAATGCCTCCTTGGTGGGTCGAAGGCCTCATTCTTCGGGGCCTTCCCTTGATTCGGTCTATCCCATGCCTTGGAAGTTTCAGCCACATAATTTAAAAAAAAGTCCATGGCTCATCCGGTGCTTGCTCAGAAGTCACCCCACACATGGTTTCCAAGCAAATAAGTTTCATAGCCGAGACATGCCATCATAGAAATGATTCACTAGCATCCATGTATCAAAACCATGGTGTGGACATGCACTGATGGTCTCCATGAACCTCTCCCAACACTGATAAAACTTCTCATTGTCATAGGCCGAGTAAGTGTAGATTTGCCTCTTCAAACTGTTGGTCTTGGTTGTACCAAGAATTTCTTCAAATCGCCTTGAAGATCGCCCAATTTCTGCACTTGTTCTCAGCCTCAGTGAATTGAGCCATATTTTGTCTTTGTCCTTGAGGGTTAACGGGAATGCCTTCAACTTCAACAAATCCATATCGGTTATACCCTCCTTAAAAGTTATGCATACTTCCTCAAAATCATGAATGTGTGTGTATGGATTTTCATTTTCCATACCATGAAAAGTTGGAAGTAGGGGCACCAGATAGGGTCTTACTGCCACATCCTCAGCAGGTGGTATGATGCCGGAAGGAGCACTATCTCTAGGAGGGTGTATGTGGTCCCCACGACCTATATGCTGTTTGATTCATTGAGCCGTTTGTTGACTTTGTTGTCTTCGTGCAGTAGGATCCATTTGCTCACCGTGCACACCGACTTCACAACTTTTCTCAATTGGTGCACTAACTTTGCAATTTCCACTCGACATCCCCATCCCGTTGATGCATAAACACCTGTAACACAAATGAGACAAAGCAAAGAACAACAAAAAGGCTTGCCAAAAAGGATCAGTGTTAGCCAAAATATAAAATGACTGTAAAATGAGAAACAAATTCAAAGAAATGAATCGCCGAGTAAAAAAATTTTTGATATTCTAAACAATGAAATTCAAAAGAGTAAAAGTCACCAATACTTGTAATGAGGATTGGCAAGTACATATCAATTCATCATCTAGTTTGGCACTATCCTCCGCAACGACAACATTTGATTCGCGTTTACCGTAGGGTAAGTGATCCGTAATCAACAAAATTTGTTTCCTATTTTCCTCCTACTGCCGTAGTCAAGCTACCGCAGTATAGCGGTCTAGGGTCGAACACGGGGATGGGTTTTCATCTTACAAATGATTTGTATCATGGTTCAAAATGGTGAGGCTTTCATTTGGATTTTTGGATTAGCATTGAAAGTGGTGTTGTTGTCACTAAAGTTAACTCGAATCAGCCTTAAAATAGGGCGAGAATGGAGACCTTGAAGGCTTAGGTCACTAGGGATTGGCCTAATGAGGTTATAAAGGTGTCCTCGGGTTATTTCTCAAGAGATTAGGCAAATGACATATAGACATTACCAAAACCGGATCTTTTTTTAGCTTTAAAAACCAACCCTTAAAAACTTTCCTATTTGAACCAAAGCATTTACTGAACGTTTAATGTTTCTACAGTTGAAAACCAAGCATTTAACCTACTTTCAAAGTAGTCTTCAGAATGACATCTAATGGATGTCGTTGTATCTACCATTAAGAATACACGAACCCCGAGGCATGCCAAGTAATAATTAAAGAAAATATATTAAATAGCATTAAACCCTAGTTTGAAAAAGTTTGAACACATAAATGCAAGACTATTCCATTTAAAGTAGAGGTAACACCCGCAAGCCACCATTAACTGAATCCCAAGAACCCTCCTCTTCAAGGTTTTGAGGCTTAGCCATACATCCTTTGAGTTGTCATCCTCAAAGGGGTGTGTTTGGCAACCGAGAAAATGAGAGAAATAGGAGAGAGAAGAGAGAAAACTGGAACAAAAGTGAAAAGTTGCGTGGATTGAAAGTTAGCAAAAGTTAGGGTTACAAGTTGTTATAAAGTGGCTTATATAGCCTTACAAGGGATGTGAAATACCAAAATAACCAAATAATATGATTACATTGAGGGCAAAATGGGAATTACACAAAACGGGGTCGTTTGGATAAAAAACTGAGGGGCATCAATTTTGCTATGCATAAAGGAAGTTCGCTATATATGAAATTCCCCGCTTATCATAGCTTGGGGTCAAGAGCATGTTTTAAAATTTGAATTTCGCTTAAGGTACGCATTCTGCTATATAGTTTAAATTTCGCTATCATAGTGAAATTGCGTACAGCAAAAATTTGAATTTCATTATACGCAATTTATGATAGCGACTGGCTATCATAGTGAAAATTTAGCCATAGCGAAATTTCGCAAGGATTGCGAAATTTTCGCTACCATTGCGAAATTTTAGCAATCCTTGTGAAATTTTCGCTATGCCATAGCGAAATTCCTGATCTCCTGCACCATTCAGCTTGCATTTCCTCCTTTCCAGCTTGACATTTCTTCATACCGACTTGATGAAATCGTTGAGAATTCATACGAAATCAGCATAAAACATCACAATTATGATGCCAAGCTTGATATGATGGCGGAGGTTCCCAAAACCTGCAAAACTACCAAAAACAACCTCGAAACAAAATCAGTAGTACTAATCGGACTTGCACATGTCAATCGGCTTAATTAATATGATTAGGCACGCAAAGCAATCTAAAACCCATCTTGGGGCTAGGACCCAAAATTAGCACTTTTTAAAGTACTAATCACGCCTTCTCAACCTATTGATAAAAACCGATGTGCACTGCAGGTGTGATTACAAAGGCGGATGGCCAGGCTGAATACGTTGGAACTTTAATCGCTCAAAACTTTAATCATGCATGGGACTATTCTAGCATTATGGGTGGCATACACAAAGGTTTCAATTTTTCAACTCAAGGCAAAAGCAGGAACATAAAAATATAGGCACAAAAATGATATGCAAAAGTGTAGAAAAATGTAAATATTGCTATAAAGCTTTTGATATAACCAAAGTGGCTAATACAAGCTTAACATAGCTAAATACAACAAAAGTATCACTGCCTACTATCGGCTAATACATGCATCCTATACAACCCTATACAAAATAAGTAGGCAGTTAATAAAGCTAAAAACAAGACAAAATATGATAGAAGACACTTCCAACTCTAACTTTTCCCCCCAACCAAAGTATAAACATGTCTCCACTGGGTAGGGATCGAAAGGCAGAGAAGGGAGTGCGACCACCTCACCTCGTGGCGGTGTAGATGCCAGGATCTCAAGTCGCCAAGTAGCCGGGCCGCAAGCATATCCAAGGAGGCCTTACAAATGATCGATCACTTCAGTAGCGCTGACCGGGCGAGATTGAGGTAGCTCATAATCTGTAGAAGCATGGCGTGATTCTGCGCGAGAGTGACCTCGGCTAGGGCCATCCGCTGGTCTAACGACGCCTGTGTAGTAGCAAAAGCAACATCCATAATGTTAGCCTAGCTCCCTTAACCGATACTTGATATGCCTGAGACCGGGCTGTGAGGTATGTGATGGGCCAATAGTGTCGCAGGGGCCAGGGGTAGTAGGAGGTGGAGCCGGAGGAGATGAACTGAACCGGGGTCCTTCCACTCCAACTCCACCTCCGGGAACAGATGCTCTCCCTGGGTGGGTCCTCCAACATCATCCGCCCGCCTCCCGCCGCCGGAGAATAAACGGAGAGCACTGCATGTAGCAGAGATCTCCTGTAGATAAAACCTCGGGACAATCGATCCACGTACCAATGCGTGGCTCCTCGTGTGGAACCCAGATGCTCTAGGATCCGCTCACAACCCCTGTGATCAACAATGGAAAAGTCTCCGTCGGAGCCAGTCCTTACATGGACCTTCTCATCAAAAATGTAGCAACGAGGTCATGACGAGCTTTGAGGGACTGAACTTAATCCCTGATATCCTCTGGCGCAGCCTCGAGTATGGCTCCCTTACGCCGCACATAGTGCCGGGGCTTAAGATAGGTCATCTGGAGCACGTGGTCCACGAGGAGCATCCGTGAGGAAGCCGCCACGTAAAGAGCATAAAGCCCGCCTATGGTATCTCGAAATGACAAATAACCATCTCTCTTTGTGATGGCCGCAGGGCCACCGCCTATAACTGTGGGAATTTGCCGTAACTATCGGGCGTGCCCACGTACCAGAATATCCGGGCGAATGGTACCCCGCAGCTGGCCGCCAATGCTTAACCGGATCTCCAACGGACTAGGCACTCCCCGGGATGTCATAGTGTGGTAAAACTCAAGCACCACCCGGGGATAGTGAAGAATCGCTCTGTCGCGAATGGGAGCAATGAATACCGTCTGATCAACTACACACGAGCTCCCGAAACGCCGGGTCCGCGGTCAATACCGGTATGTCATAGTATGGCTCCCTCATAGTGTCTCCGCACACAGACGACATTCCTAGATCTGACAAGTACCGAACATAGGGCACTGGATCCTCGAGGCCTGGGTAGATAATCAGCGACGAACTCTCATCGCTTGAGGAGGCGATTCCGCCGGGCCTAGACCTCAAGACTCCACCCGGGTCCGGGATGTTCGGCCCGCTTGAAGGCTGGCCTCCCGGCCGTGGTTTAGATGACCGGGAGACGGGCCCGAGCTCCCACCCGGGTCCGATATCGCTGACGGAGCTCGGCCCGAGCCTCCTCTCGACATAGCCAGCCAGGGTCAATGTGGAGGCCTCACAGCCTGGTCCGGAGTGAGCACCGCAGCCTTAGAAGTGCCTTCGCACCGCCTCTCCCAAGGGTATCGAACTCCGACCGGGCCTCGTAACGATGGCCCCCACGTACGAACCACGGCCGGTCCGGCCATGCGTGGATAGAGCAGCTCTGGAAGGCGGGTGCAAGCGGCCGGTGCGCACTACGCAGCTGGACTCGGCAAGGGCGGCACCAAGTCGTGCCTACGGCAAAGGAGAGGCAACCCGAGGGGCTCAGTGGCACGCTGGGCAACCCAGGCTCTCTACCGGGCCGTGGTGCAAGGTGAATGCCGGGCAGCAGAACATAGGCATTAGGAGCAGATCGAGGAGCGTGAGGTTCCAGGTAGCTCTGGGACGGTGTGAAGGAATGGGGGAATGCCTTTTATGTGCTGTCCTTGGGCAATTGAAAGGTCCCGAGGAATGGTCGCAAGAATTAATTTCGTTTATGATATTAAATTCATGCCTGCTCCAATTTCCAACCTGCAGAAAAACACCAAATTTAATTTAGATAAATAAATGTATAAAATAAAAATAAAAATAAAGATAAAATTAAAATAAAACTACTAAAAATTAAAATTTTTATATTTAGTTAAAATTAAGATAAGGAAAATTACTAAAAATAGAATAAACTAAAAATTAACCAAATTAAGCTAAAAGTCAAAATTTTTGAGCTGCAGTTTAGTCTCAATGGAGACCAAACCAGCTCATTTACACTAGTTCCATTCATGGAGGATCAAGGAGGAGGAGCTCCTTCACCCCTGCAGTGATGTGTACTGCAGCCTTCAGCTCCTTTGTTTTGAGCTTCTTTTCACTTCTGGTGGCGCCGAGGAACATTGGTTCAGAGGGAGGGCCGATGCGCCAATCCTCTATCAACTCGCTTTCACTTTTCAACCAATTCCACCCGCACCTAGAGAGCATTTAGCCCCACCTGACCAATTGAGCGCACTTCATCAAATTCCTTGCTTCCTCATATTCGCTTGCTTGTGCTTGTTACTCGTGAAAATATTGAGCTCTATTGTCATGTCACAAATGAGCTGGCATGACTCCATTCGCAATTGATTATCACATTGGAAGTGGTCAAAATGGTCTTCCCATGATAATTAAGTACATGATTAGGGCCCACTTGCATCGGTTCGCATCGAAAGCACTACAAAGTCCACTAGGTAGTAGAATTTGTCCACCTTACCAACACATCCTCTAACTATTCCCTAGGAATTTTTACCGATCGATCGCTTAATGATAGAGTGATGTTGGTAGGTTTAAGCTTCCCAAACCTAAATCGCTTATATACCCAATATGGCAAAGAGGGTTTACACTGGCCCCCAAATCCAACAGTGCTTTGTCTATGCAAGTCCCATCAATGTTGATCGATATTGTGGGGGATCCTGGATCCTTGTATTTCACCGGGGTCTTGCTCTGAATGATAGCACTGACTTGTTCTATTAGGAAGGCTTTATTTTCAATGCCCAACCCTCTCTTGATCGTGCACAGGTCCTTCAAAAATTTTGCATATGTTGGGACCTGCTTAATCATGTTAAGCAGTGGAATATTTACCTTCACTTGCCGTAGCACCTCCAAAATTTCAGCTTGGTTTGTGATTTTTTTCGCTCTTAATGCTCGGGAGTGAATGGAGGGGGGCATGTTTTTCATTGAATCTTCTCCGATTATCTCCCAGGGGCTCACCTTCCTTTCCTTTCCCTCGTTTCTCTTCGCCAATCTTGGGCACTGGTTTCTCAATTTCTTTTCCACTCCTCAAAGTGATGATAGCTTTTACTTCATCCATTCTTGCATTTGGATCACTGGCTGAGCCTATCTCATGTATTCTCGTAGGGTTTTGCTGTGTCTGGGAAGGGGATTTCCCTTTTTCAGGACCCTGTTGCTGGTTAGACAACCTGGTAATGGAACTTTGCAACTCAAAATGCATATTGTCTAACTTCTTGTTGAGTGAGCTTTCGACGCTTCAATTTTTCTCGATTGGTTCGACATTGATGGCTTTCGCTTCCTCCATTAAATTTCCCACCACCTTGCTCAAATTCAAGATGGTCATGTTCAACAGAGAAGAAGGTGGAGGAGGTTGCCAGAGTTGAAGTGAGCCAACCGTCATTGCGGCTCCTAGAGAAGCATATGCAAGGGGTTTCGCTTCCATGAAAGGTCGGGATGATTTCTCCAATCGGGGTTATAGTGTTTCCATATGGAGCATTTTGTGGTATTTATTTTGACCCAAGACATGGGCATGCTCTTGCATTAATTCCTTATCAAAGAATCCATCGACGTTGCTCTGTGGTGGCTATTTGATCGATAATTACAAATAATGAGATGCAGTAAAACTCCATTTATCGCTTGCATTTCAGGCCGATTTCATATCCAACTCCTCCAACCTTCTAAAAGTGGCCGGGCCAGATTCATCTCGGTCTCTTCGAAAGTGCATAAATGCCCCTTTGGTGCAGCCCTAAGGCCTCATTCTTTCGCCTTCCCTTGATCTCGGCTCATCCAATGCCTTGGAAGTTTCACCCACATTAACTAAAAGTCCATGGCTTCATCTCGGCTTTTTCTCGCAGAGTCACCCCCACATGGTCAAGAATTTATGCTTCATTGCTGGAGACATGCCATCATAGAAATGATCTACTAGGGCATCCATGTATCAAAACCATGGTGTGGACATGCAATCGATGGTCTCCATGAACCTCTCCTAACACCTGAAGCAAAATCTCTACCGCTATACGAGTAAGTGTAGATTTGTTTCTTCAAAATGTTGGTCTTGGGTTGTATCAAGAGTTTCTTCAAAATTCAGCTTGAAGATCGCCCAATTTCGATCGTTCTACCACGAATTGAGCCATATTTTGGCTTTGTCCTGATGTTAACGGGAATGCCTTCAACTTCAACAAATCCATATCTGCTATAATTCTCCTTAAAAGTTACGCATACTTCCTCAAAATCACGAATGTGCGTGTATGGATTTTCATTTTCCATACCATGAAAAGTTGGAAGTAAGGGCACCAGATAGGGTCTTACTGCCACATCCTCAGCAGGTGGTATGATGAAGGAAGGAGCACTAACTCTAGAAGGGTGTATGTGGTCCTCATTGATCTATATGTTGTTGGATTCATTGGAGTTGCTTGCTGACTTTGTTGTTCCTCAGGTAGAGGATCCATTTGCTCACTTTGCAATAATCGACTTCACAACTTTGCTCAATTGGCACTAACTCTGGCAACTTCCACCCGATATCTCTATCCCAATGATGCATAAACACCTGTGGTACAAAAAGAGACAAAGCAAGGAACAACAAAAAGACTTGCCAAAAGGGATAGTGTTAGCCAAATAATAAACTGACTGTAAAAATAAAAACAGCCCAACAGTAACTGTTGAGTAAATTAAAAACTTGAAATTCTAAGTAATGAAATTCAAAAAGGGTTAAAAAGGTCACCAATACTTGTAATGAGGATTACAAGTACATATCAACTCATCATCTGTAGTTTGGCACCATCCCCGGCAACGGCACCATTTGGATTCGTACACAAGAGGGTGATCCGGAATCAACAAAATTTATATCCTAATTTTCCTCCTATTGCCGTAGTCAAGCTACTGCAGTATAGCGGTCTAGGGTTGAACACAGGGATGGGTTTTCATCTTACAAA
Source organism: Tetrastigma voinierianum (assembly GCA_016808115.1). Classification (NCBI taxonomy): domain Eukaryota; kingdom Viridiplantae; phylum Streptophyta; class Magnoliopsida; order Vitales; family Vitaceae; genus Tetrastigma; species Tetrastigma voinierianum. The sequence continues at coordinate 91,660 of JAEQBH010007831.1, read as the reverse complement.
TGATTTGTATCATGTTTCAAAATGGTGAGGCTTTCATTTGGATTTTCGGATTTGCATTAAAAAGTGTGAGTGTTGTTGTCACTAGGTTAACTCGAGGGCAATTTTGAATTAAGGTGTGATGAAGACCTTAAAGTCTCTGGGTCACTAGCTTGATAAAATGTGATGTTATAGGAGGCGTCCCGGTTATTTCTTCGCATTAGGGCAAATGACATATAGTCATAGCCAAAATCGGATCTTTGTTTAACTTAAAAATCAACCTCAAAACTTTCCTAGTTGAACCATAGCATTTACTAAACATTTAATGTTTTTGCAGTTGAAAACCAAGCATTTAACCTACTTTCAGTGGCTTTAAATGACATCTAATGGATGTCATTGTATCTACCATTAAGAATACACTGAACCCTGAAGCATGCCAAGTATTGACCAAAGGAAATACATTAAATAGCATTAAACCCTAGTTTGAAAAGTTTGAAACACAAAAATGCAGTACCTGCTCTATTTAAAACAGAGGAACACCTGTAGACCACCATTAACCAACCTAGCAACCCTCATCTTCAAGGTTTTGAGGCTTAGCCAAACATCATTTGATTTGTCATCCTCAAAGGGTGTGTTTGCGCCCGAGAAAACGAGAGAAGAGGGAGCAGGGGTAGAGAAAACTGTAACTAAAAAGTGGAAAAGCATGGATTGAAAAGTTGATTGAAAGTTAGGGTTACAAAATGTTATAAAGTGGCTTATATAGCCTTACAAGAGATGTGAAATACCAAAATAACCAAAATAATATGATTACATTGAGGGCAAAATGGGAATTACACAAAACGGGGTCGTTTGGATCACAAAAAGAGGGGCTAAAGATTTCATATGCAGCTGAATTTCGCATCATAGCGAAAATTCAAAATTCTCGCTTATGCACAAAGAATTTTGGGCCATGATAGCGAATAACAGAGCAAAATTTTCGCAACTTGCGAATTTTCGCTATGCCATAGCCAAATTTCGATCCTCCCGCATTGCTTCCGCACCACCGATTGCATTTCTTCCTTTCCACCTTGACATTTCTTCATCCCATTACGAAATCACAATTCATACGAATCCTAGCATAAAACATCACAATTACGATGCCAAGCTTGGATATGATGGCAGAGGTCTCAAACTGTAAAACTATAAAAACAACCTCGAAACAAAAATCGTGAGGTACTAATGGATTCAGACATGCCACCGGTTTAATTAATATGATTAGTATGCAAAAGCACTCAAACCTATCTTAAATAGGACCTAAAATAGCACTTTAGCCCTAATCGCATCACATCAAACAGCCATGTAGCCACTGAGCCAGCAGCTCAAAAATTCAAAAGAGGCCTTCCGGGCCAGAGAGCCGTACCGCCAAACATGCCATGTAGCCACGGAGCCAAGTAGCTCAGGAGCCCAGTAGCTAAGCCGCATAGCGCAACCGCTGAAACTAGCCATTTACCAACGGAGCCAAGTAGCTCAAGAGCCCAATAGCTCACCACAGAGTTATGGTCTCAAACAAAGCACAGAGGCCATGGATCCAAGTAGCCCATCAAGGTGATTCAACCGCTCAAACAGGCCATTTAGCCATGGAGCCAAGTAGCTCAGTTCGCAGAGCTTAACCGCCCAAACAGGCCATGTAGCCATGGAGCCAAGTAGCTTAGTTCGTAGAGCGTAACAACTCAAACAGGTCATGTAGCCACGAAGCCATGTAGCTCAGGAGCGTAGAAGCTCAGTTTGTAGAGCGTAACAGCTCAGAAAGGCCAAGTAGCCACGGAGCCAAGTAGCTCACTTCGCAGAGCGTAACCACTCAAACAAGCCATGTAGCCATTGCACCTAAGAAGGAGCCCAAGACTCGCCAGCAGAGCGTGACAGCTCAAATGGGTGTCATGAGCCACGGAGCCAAGTAGAGCCTGGCCGCACAAATCAGAACCGCCAAACAGCCATGTGAGCTGACCGAGCCAATGATCTTAGCCACGGGCAGGGTGATCCCGAATCAACAAATTTGTTTCCTATTTTCTCCTACTGTAGTCAAGCTACCGCAAAGATAGCGGTCTAGGGTCGAAACATGGGATGGGTTTTCATCCCACAAATGATTCGTGATCATGATTCAAAATGGTGAGGCTTATTCGATTTTTGGATTGGGTAAAAACAGGAGATTATTGCTTCACTGGGTAATCGAAATGGGCTTTAAATTAAAGTGAAATGGTGACCTTGGAAGGCTTAGGCTACTAGCTTGATAAAATGTTATAAAGGTGTCTCGGTTATTTCTCGCATTAGGTAAATGACTCATAGTCATAGCCAAAATCGATCTTTGCTCGCTTTTAAAACTAACCCTTAAAACACTCCTTTTCGAAGTCAAAAACATGGTCGAGCATTTATCAGCCTCCAAGAGGTTTGAAATCCCAGTTTAACTCATTTCGTTGGCTCGAATGACATCTAAAGAATGTCAAGGCATCTACCATTAAGAATGCATTGAACCCTAAAAGATGAGATGTAAGTATCGACCAAAAAAGAACACACATTAAATGGCTTTTTTAAACCCTAGTTTGGAAAGTTTGGAACAATAAATGCAGTACATGTTTCATTTAAAACTGAGGACAGAAACTGGTCTAGTATAAACCCTTCTTCATGTTTGAGTTTAGCTGTTATTCTGAGTTGTCATTCAAAGGTGTAGCTCGTACAAGAAAACGAGAAAGAAGAGAGAGAAGAGAGAAAACTGTAACCTAAAAACAAAAGCTGCGTGAATGAATGCTTGAATGAAAGTTAGGGTTACAAAATGTCATAAGGGTGGCTTATATAGCCATACAAGATGTGTGAAATACCAAAAATACCAAAAATATATGATTACATTAGGGACAAAATGGGAATTATACAAAACGAAGTCGTTTGGATCATAATCATAGCGAAATTTCGCTATAATAGCGAAAATGTGAGGCATAGCGAAAATTCAAATTTTCGCTATGCACAGTAATTTTCGCTATGATAGCGAAATTTCGCTATCATAGCGAAAAAATGTGCATAGCAAAAATTCGCAAGGATTGCGAAATTTTCGCTATGGTTGTGAAATTTTCGCAATCCATAGCGAAAATCCTGCATTCTCCTGCACCCTCCTGCATTCCTCCACTTCTTCAGTTTCACTTGACATTTCTTCATCCCGGCTTGATGAAATCGCCGAGAACTCGCATAAATCAGCACCGATACGAAGCCAAGCTTGAAATGAAGGCTGAGGTTCCCAAAACCTGCAAAACTATCAAAACAACCTCTCGAAACAAAAATCAAGAGTACTAAAAGGACCTTACATGTCAATTTGGCTTAATTAATATGATTAGTATGCAAAAGCACTCAAAACCTTTCTTAAATAGGACTCAAAATAGCACTTTTTGGGTACTAATCACACCCCCCAACCGACACGTTGCTAGTCCCTTAGCAATGCTAAAAACAATCAAGGGCATGCATGCTGTGCTTTTACAAAAAGTGTATGTTGTCCAAAAAGTGTGTGTACAAGTAGGCCTTACCTTCAGTATGAACAATTTAGACCCTGTACAGATACCATCATGAGAGAACAAATGCCATATAAGAACAAGTTTTAGGGTAACATCAATTCCAAAGAAGTCAACCTAAACGTCCACCAAAATCTAAGTGTTCTCAAGGTGACTAGTTTGAACCAATAAGTTGTAAAGCTATTCCCTCCCCCCCAACCAAGCTACCGCGTGGCCTTAAACTCGTTGAACCTAAATAGACTCGCTATTAATTTTATTTCTCGATTGTATGGTAGGGTGCAATGCTAAAAACTTGACTTCACCAAAGTCCGTGTAACGGGGGTCCACCGATGACTCCCAACCAATTAAGGTTTAGGGCATCAAGCCAAACTCTACCCATCCACCCGTATAGCGAACACTAAATTGATGACTCCCAACCAATAAAGGTTTAGGGCACCGGGCTTTAAAGGCTTTCGCCATATACCTCGCGGACCGTGTTCGGGTTTCAAGGCAAAGTGTCACGACATTCATAGCTCTTTTTCTTCTTTATTTTTCTTTTTGCTTTTTCTTTTCTTTTTCATTTGGAAGACTTTATTGGTCTTCTTTTGTTGGTAACACAAACCTATTATGGGGCCACAACGCATGACAAGGCCCAAAAAGTACAATTTGAACCTCATATTAGATAGGTTTCGCAGTGCTTTTAAGCACTAATCAGGTCATTAATGCCAATTGAAGTGTTCAAGTCTTTCTTAGTATCACTTATGCCGTTTAGAGGTTATTTTTGGCTGTTTTGCAGGTTTTTGCGCACTTTAGCAGTTCAATATCGGGATGTATGATGAATCATGAAGTTTGAACTCGAGTGTCAGCCATCAACCAGCCCAAGAATCAATGAAAACTGAAGGCAAAGTGAAGAAAAATTGATGCAAATGGAAGACAAGGATGAAAATGCGCGGAGATCAATAAACCTGGAATTTTCGCTAGTGTTGCTTAAAATTCGCTAGGATTGCAAATTTCGCAACCTTAGCTAAAATTTTCACAACCTTAATAAATCTCCAAATTTCGCTAGACCAAACCAGTTTCGCTAGGCACTGTTCTTAGCGAAAATTCATGATTTCGCTACTCACATAAATTTCGCTAAGCTAGCGAAATTTCGCTAGCTAGCGAAATTGCCAAGCTTTAGCGAAATTTTCTATTTTCGCTATGCATGGTGATTTCGCTACCTAGCGAAATTCTCTAATTCTAGCTAAATTCACTCGCCTATCATGTTTTTGCATTTAATGCCAACCGACTTCAAATTCTGTGTATTACTCTATTGTCCTTAACTTAGCCAATTATAGCTTTTGGTATTCACATATCGAGGTGGCCTATATAAACCCCTCTCTTTTTGTAATAAAGATATAGAATTTTGGGGGAAGCAAGAATTTGGGGGAGAAGAAATTTTGTAAGTTTTCATTTTTGTAAATAAAGTCTCGTATTTTTAATTAGGTTTTTCTTTTCTCTCTTCTCTCCTCTTTCTTACTTCTTTGGCTGCCAACACCCTCTGGAGGATGACAACTCGTTAGATAAGCCAAGGTTTCTCTTTGAAGAGGGAATGTTTAGTTTGGTGGTGGGGCATGCATGTTGGGTCTCCTGTATTAAAAGCCATAGGTACTCAGGTTTATGACCCCCATCTTCTCAAATGAGGGTTGAATAGCATTGAATGTTATTGATTTGGCCAATACTTCCATAAAGTAGATGCATACTTAATGCTGGGATGTGACCGTGGTTCTTAGATGGTCTTTACGAGCCTTCCGAAATGATATTAAATGTTAGGCTTCAAACCGAGGGCTGAATAGCATTGAATGTTGATTTGGCTAATACTCTCCATAAGCTCGTGATACAAAGGTATTACTTATTGCTACGACTGTGGTTCATTAGATGGTCTTTTACACAGCCTCCAGATGATATTTAATGCTAGGGTTTCAAACTGAAAAAGGGCTATAGCTGCATGTTACCTGTGTTGACTCAAATAGAGCATGGTTAGGGTTTGCTAGTTAAACATAGATCCTAAGTATGCCTTGACTATAGCTGTATGTCATAACGCGAGGATAAAACCTCGAGGACACTTGTTTGCCCTAACTACTAAGTTAGTGACCTAAATCTTCAAAGTTAACTTTTTCACACTTTACTTTCAGATTTTTTTTACAATTCCTCAATTTTCAAACTACTTACACTGTTTTGAAGCAAATCCAAAAAGTCCAAATAGAAAGCCTTACCTTCGTGCACTTATGCAAATCATTTTTAGGATGAAAACCCATCCCCGTGTTCGACTCTAGACCACTATATCAAGCAAAGAGTTTGACTACGGCAAGAGTAGGAACTTAGGTATATAAATTTTGTTGGATTTTAGCTCACCCTACTGCGGGCAACGAATCAAATGTGATCTTAAGGCCTGTTTGGCAAAGTGAAAAGTGGTAGGCATAGCTTCTCAACCTATTGATACAATCAAGCGTGGTAATGTGTGATTAGCTAAAGGATGTACTGTGCCACTACATTGGAACTTCAATCGACCAAAAACTCAATCATGAATGGAATTGTTCTAACATTCAGGTAGCATACAGGGCTTCAATTTTTCAACTCAAGGCAAGAGTAGAAACACAAAATACTATAGTCACAAATACGACGGCAAAAGTATAGAAAGTAAGTAATGCCATAAAGCTTTGATATAAATCCGCAGTGGCTAGTACAAGCTTAACTACAACTAAACACTATTAAAATATCACCGCTCCTATCGGCTAATACATATCCTATACAAAATGAGTAGGCAGCTTGATAAAGCTAAAAAACAAATACAAAACATGATAGAAGACATTCTAATCCTAACTTTTCCTCCCAACCAAAGTATAAAACATGCTCACCGGGTAGGGATAGAAAGTAGAGAAGGAGTGTGGACCACTCACTCGGTGGTGGAGGATGTCAGGACTAAGTCACGCGTTGCGCATATCCAAGGAGGTCGCACAAGGATCGATTCGAGTAGGTCAGGCAGTAATCAAGCTCGGGCCGATCGCGGAAGACCGAGGTGGCTCATGATCCGAAGAAGCATGGTGTGACTTCGCTTAAAGTGACTCGCCTGGCCATCCGCCAGCCCAACGACGCTGCGGTAGTCGCGAGTGCAATGTGATAAAGATCCATACGCCTTTAAATTTCTCCCTATAACCGATATGAATATGCCTCGAGATCATTGCTACCGTGTAGGAAGGGTCGGGCAAGGTCGGGCAGGGGCTGGGGTAGTAGGAGGCAGATGGAGGAGATGGATCTCGAACTGGCCTCACCATCTCCATCTCAGAACAGGATCTCTCATCTCTTTGCGGTCCTCTACCACAACATCCGTTGCCACTCCCGCTCCCGTCAGAATGATGGAAATCGCATGTAAAGAGATCGCCCCGTGAGAGTACTCCGAGTGCAACTGATCCGCCGAGCGCGTGGCCTCGTGGAACCCTGGGATGCCTGTGACCCGCTCAAAGAACCGCGCGATCAATAATGGTAAACTTCTCAGCCGAGCCAGCCTCGCTTCTCCTCAAAATCGCAAAGAGTGGAAGTCATGACAAGCTCGTGAGGGACTAAACCGTAATCCCTCCAGATCCTCAGATAGAGCTCCATAGCTCCCTACGCCGTACGTAATGTCAGAGCTGGAATAAACTGGGCCTCGGAAGACGTGGGTCCACTAGGGAGACGATGGCGAAGCCGTCACGGAAGAGTATAGGTCCCGCTGTAGTACCTCGAGCGAGACAGCGGACCATCTCTCTCTGTGATGGTCAGTCGCCATAACCTCGTAGAATCTCTGCTACCGCCGCCGGCAGCCCAAGGCACCACGTCCGCAGCCAAGTACCCCGGGCGGTCACACGCCGAACCGGAGTCTAATGGACTCCGCAATTCCCCGATGTCATAGTGTGGTAGAACCGGCACAACCCGGGGTAGTAGAACCGCCGTATGTCATAAAGGCAAGAGCTGAACATCACGGACAAATGATCGAAGTCTTCAACGCCGATCCGTTGCCAAAGCCTGTGATATCATAACAGGCCTGGCGGATGTCTCGCACCCAACCACGCTCTCGGAATGGATCAGTGAACAATGGGCGCCCGATCCTCAAGGTCTGATAATGGAGGCGATGAACCTCATCACCGGCGAGGTGACGGCCGGCCGAGATCTCAAGACCTCCCGGCCTGGCGTCCGGCCCGTTTGGAGGGCCGGGCCTCTGTACCGCCTCTCTGAGGCACCGGAGAAGGGGGCCCTAGGTCCCATCCCGGTTCGATATCGCCGGATCTGGGCTCGGAGCCCGCTCTCCTATGACACGGGGCCGCCACGCAGTCGCGGTCTCTCGCAAGGTGTCCGTGAGAATGGGCATTCGCAGCTCGGAGGTGCCCAGATCCTTTCTGGGGTAGTAATCGAACCCGACCGTCAGAGGCGATAACCACCACCCGTACCCGACCATGTCCGTGGTCTAGTCACGTGGCAGAGCGCACGTGGCTCCTAAGTAGCGCAGTGGCCTGGGCCTAGGAACGGCAATGATCAAGCGTGGCGCCGTGGATCGATGGTGGACCAGGTCAAAGAATGCGTGCAGACAAGGCACGCCGAAGACCGGAAGTGGCGCACGGCGGCTTGGGGCTCCTGGGTCACACAAGCGCATCTGTGGCCTGGGCGGCATCTGGTCCCGTAACACCTGTGGCACCGGCGGGGCTCAAGGGACGGCGATGGGAGCCAGGGCACTGGTCGGGCGAGGCGCACGGCTGTGGTGCAGGGCAGGAATGCTGGGCGTGGAGGAGGCTGGAGGGAGGCTCACTAGCAGGGAGGCCTGGGGGACGGCGGCCGGGAAATGGAACAAGATGAACGCCCCCCCCCCTATTTTATAAAGCGCTTGACAACCGAAAGGTCCCTGGAGTCCAAGGGCCGCCAGATGTCCACTGCTATTATAGCTGTAAATTCGTCGAACCGAATCTGACCGCAAGATAAAATAATAATAATAAAAACAAAATTTTGATTTAGTTAAATTAGAATAAAATAAAATAAAAGTAAATATATATATATATATATATATATATATATATATATATATATATATATATATAAATATATATAAATAAAATAAAATAAAGAGAATATAAAATAGAATTACTTAAAATTAAGATTTTATATTTAGCTAAAATTAGGAAAAGGAAAGTTATTAAAAATAGCATAAAATGAAAATTGACCAATTTTAAGCAAAAATGAAAATCTTTGAACTGCAGTTTGGCCTCTATGAAGACCAAACCAGCTCAATTTCACTGGCTCATTCATGGAGGATCAAGGAGGAGGAGTTCCTTGACCCCTGTAGTGATGTGTGCTGCAGCCTTCATGCTTAGCCTTTGATGGTACTCTTCACTTGATGTCGGGCCGATTATTGGGTCTTATGTGATGATCATGCAAATCGCTTCTCCACCAATTGCTTCATTTCTCTGCACCAATTTCGCCTGCAATAAGTGAGCTTTTGGTTCCCCTACACTTGGACCAATTGAGCAGACTTCCTCAGATCCTTGCATGTCATCTTCTGCTAGCTTGTGCTTGTTACTCAAGTGGAAAATGTTGAGCTCCAATGTCATGTTTGTCTAATATGAGTCGCATGACTCCATTCCTAAGAATTGATGACGTATTGGAAGTGGCCAAAAATGGTCTTCCTGTGATAATTGGCACATGATTGGCCCACTTGGTGATCGGGTTGGGTATCAAGCACTACAAAGTCCATCAAGAGAATTTGTCCACCTTGACCAACACATCCTCAACTATTCCCTTAGGAATTTTTACTGACCGATCAGCTAATGAAAGAGTGATGTTGGTAGGCTTAAGTTGCCCTAAACCTAATTGCTTATACACTGAATATGGCAGTAGGTTTACACTGGCCCCCAAGTCCAACAATGCTTTGTCTATGCAAGTCCTCTAATGTCGGGATCGATATCAGAGGGGATCCTCGATCCTTGTATTTCACTGGGTCTTGCTCTCACTGCATCGACTTGCTCGTTAGGAAGGCTTTGTTTTCAATGCCTAACCCTTTCGACTGCGGTACGTCCTTCAAGAATTTTGCATATAGTCGGGACTCGCTTTAATCATGTCGGCAAAGGATATTTACCTTCACTTGCCTTAGCACCTCCCAAATTTCAGCTTGGTTTGGGATTTTTTTCTTGCTTCTTAGTGCTTGAGGAAATGGAGGGGGCATGTTTTTCTTCACTGAATCTTCACTGATTATTATCCTCTCAGGCTCAGCTTCCTTCTCTTTCTCGTCTTCAAAGCAAAGAATGGCAACCGTCGTCAATTTCTTTTCCAATTCTTAAAGTGATGATGGCCTTATTTCATCCAATCTTGGAGATGTGGAAGAACCTATTTCACGGACCCTTCGATTTGTTTGGGAAGGGAATCTTCCTTTCTCCTCGCACCTCCAAAGAAATTGTTAATCCCGGTGACGGAGTACTGCAGGCTATCAATCTTCGATTAAGGTTGCTTGCCCATCTATTCTCTTTGTTCAGTAATTTCCACAATTATCAATTCTTTGGGCCAATTGTATTGATTCCTTTTGCTCCTTTCTACAAATTGCCCACCACCTTACTCAAATTTAAATAGCTTTTGCTCAACAGAGAAGAGGGTCGGTGATGGTCAGATTTGATGAGGAACCAAATCGTTGTTTGGCACCAGAGGCACATGGCAGGGGGATTTGGTTTCCAGGAGAGATTGGGGTGATTCTTCCAATTGGAATTATATGTATTACCGTATGGGGCATTAGGTTGTGGCTTGTATCGCTCATCTATACATTGGCATGCTCTCGACGATCAAATCTCACCGACTGAGCATTTAGACAAAGGTTCTTCCGGGTGGCGTGATCGTAATTGATGCATGGGCACAGCACTGATTTTCGGGCCACGTCGCACCTCATGTATCCTTCCTTCTAGCTCTTCCATCTTCCTAGCATGTTGGATATCTTTGCTTTCATCTCCATATCTTCTGAAGTATAAATGCTTCCCTTTGGTGGGTCGACTACTTCATTCTTCAGCTTCCTGATTCTGCCTATCCCAAGCCTGCAGTTTCAGCCACATAATTCAAGAAGTCCATGGCTTCATCTAGATTTTTGCTCAGAAAGTCACCTCCACTCATGGTTTCTAGCGTGCTTGCTTCATGGCGACATACCATCATAAAAATGATTCACTAGCATCCATGTATCAAAACCATGGTGTGGGCATGCGTTGATGGTCTCCATGAACCTCTCCCAACACTGATAAAATTTCTCATTATCATAGGCTGAGTAAGTGTAGATATGCCTTTTCAAACTGTTGGTCTTGGTGGTACTGAAGAATTTCTTCAAAAATTCAGCTTGAAGATCGGCCTAATTTCTAATCGTTTCGAATTTGAATTTGTTTCATATTTTCGCTTTCATTCAGGGTTAACGTGAATGCCTTCAACTTCAACAATTCCATATCGCTATACCCTCCTTAAAAGTTATGCATACTTCCCTCAAATCTCAATGTGTGAGTATGGATTTTCATTCTCCATACCATGAAATGTGGGAAGAAGGGGCACCAAATAAGGTCTCACTGCTACATCCTCAACAGGTGGTATGATGCAGGAAGGAGCACTCACTCTAAGAGGGTGTATGTGGTCCCTCATTGATCTATATGCTGTTGGATTCACTGGAGTGCCTTGTTGACTTTGCTGTTCCTCAGGTAGAGGATCCATTTGATCACTGTGCACACTGATTTCACACTGCTTAACCGGGTGCACTCACTCTTGCAATCTACCTGATATCCTCTATCCCAAGCACGTGATAAACACCTGTGAAACAAAATGGACAAAGCAGAGAACACAAACAAGGCTTGCTAAAAGGACTGTTTTAGCCAACAAAACTGACCGTAAAATAAAACAATTCTAGAGATCACGAGTAAAAAAACTCTGAAATTATAACAAACTTAAATTCGTGCGGTTAAAAGGTCACCAATCGTAACGTTTCCCAAAATATACCCCAGCGCTTTTGACATGTTTAGGGTATTTTGTAAGATAATTGGAATGTTTCGTGGAAGCAACAAGTAAACATGGAAACGAAGGACCCAGAAATTTACAAGATGTAAGGATAAAATTGTAATTTGTCCAAAGAGGGACTTAAAAGTCATATTAACAAGAATTGAGGCCAAAGTATAAATAATAGGAATGTGGTGTAATTCTAGAAAGATGGGGACCATAAGCAAATAACATAAAGTTTGTTTATAATATATGAGACCAAAATGGATTATTTTTGGTCTCCAAACAAGGGCTTCATGTATGGAGCAAAAAGGGAAGGAGAGGAAGAGGAAGAAGAAGAAGAGGAGGAAGGTAAAGCAAATCCAAGGTATGGAAACTGAATTTAAGTATGGAAATTATGGATTTTAGCATGTTGGTACAAGAATTTCTTGAGTATGGATTGCTAGGGTTTCCATTGAACATTAATTTGATTCCCATCTCTAGGGTTTTGCTAGGCAAACATTCTAACTCTCTAAATTAAGGAAGTTTGCTGAAAAGCCCTAGTTGATAATGAGTGGATATGGAATCTTTCACAATTCCAAGGATTTGTAGAATTGGGTGAATTTTGGTATGAATCCTAGGATTCTTTTGCAAATTAAAAGTGTTTGTGGAGTTGTTGGGAGGGATTCCATGTTAGTTTTTACTTAAGGATGCATTTAGAGTGATCTATGGATGAAAGTGTATGAAAAGGAGAAAATACACATTCCGGCATTTTCGGTGAAGTATACCGTACACCTTGAGCCTGTACCGCACACTTTGGGTTCCGTCATTTTTGTCAATGTGTACCTGGCATTACTGTTAGACCTATACCCCAGACACCTCGTTCGCTTTTTCCTGCTCTCATCGCTTGTATTTTGGCCATAACTTGCCTCATTTTTTATCCGTTGATTTGGAGTGGGATTCAAGTGGCCAATTAAAATAGACTTCAAGAAAATCAAACATAAAGAAATAGGTATCATTCAAATTGATTATAGGTGGCCCAAAAATTCACTCAGTGTAAATGCAAGCCACCCCCGCATAAGTCTTGGAACATAGAGTAGTCCGGGCTGTTTCGGACGAATCCTGAGTTTTGTTCGAATTGGGTGATTCCAGCTTGGAATAAAACCCTTGTGAACCTTAGCTTTAAATAAGACAAAGAGATAGTGCCAATTATGAATTTATGATCCTGGAAAAGTGAGATATTTTAAACTCAGTCTCTGTGTAAAATTCCAGAATGACTAGTTGGCATGAAAATGCCATAACTTTAGTTTGATGATCTCGATTGGATTGGATTCCATTTCCTCGGGTAAAGTAGATTCATAGAAGAATAAGAATACATGAATAAGGTGTGATTACACGCATCATACTTTACTAATATATGAAATAATGACTGGCAGAACACATAACGTGGCTAAGAATGCCCTATTATAAAATAGTAAGTTATCGAACTCATATAATTATAAAATGCCTAAGACCGCTTATTAAATGACACGGCACCTCGTTTCCACATTAGTACTTACTCCCGGGATTAGTGCTCCCCACTCTTACGGTACCCAAGACTTCGATTAGTACTTCCCAGATCTCGTTAGTGCTCCGACACTTCTCGATTAGTACTTCTAAGACTCCCCCGATTAGTGATCCGGCACTCATGATTAGTACTGCACCGCTTAGTGCTACGGCCCTCCCGTCCCGTTAAGTGCTACGATTAATTCTGTCCCGATTAGTGCTACGACACTCGTTTAGTACTGAAATACGCTTAGTGCTACGACACTGCACCGTATAGTGTTCTGATACTTATTATGTTGTGTCTTACACTTTTATTAGAACTGGTCTAGGTATTCTAACAGTTATATGATAATAACTTGAATAATGAATAAGAGTAAACAAAGGTGTATTGTTCGGGACCAGTACCTACCCGTACTCCTGCCTCCCGACGGTCTCAGAGTACCTACGTACCTCAGACTGATTGCTCAGAGTACCTACGTACTCCCGTGATTTACTAAGTTCGTCAGATCCGATTAAGTTCTATGGTACCTACGGGTACTCCTTCAGATCTCGACATAAGTTCTCAGAGTACCTAATCGGGTACTCGCACGAGAAATAAGTATAAGTTTTGTAGCACTCCACTGGCAATTTTGCATCGCGAATATAAGTATAAGTCTCCGTAGTACCCACCCGTACTCTCGCACGGTAAAGTAAGTTAAGTTCGTAAAATAAGCATAAGTGATTCGTACACAAAGAGGGGTGATCGGAATCAACAATATTTGTTTCCTATGTTCCTCCTACGTCAGAATAAGCTACCGCAGTATAGCGGTCTAAGGTCGAACACGGGGATGGGTTTTCATCCCACGAATGATTTGCATCAATGCTTGAAAATGGTGAGACTTTTTGTTTGGATTTTGATTTGGCTGTCAGCCAGAGTCGATTGTTCACTCGTTAACCGTTATGGCTTAAAATGAAGCGGAAATGGTAACTCTAAGGCTCGGGTCACTAGCTTGATAACATGGGGCGATGAAGGTCCTCGGCTATTTCATTAGGCAATGACATATAGTCAAAGCCAAAACCGGATCTTTGTTTAGTGTTCGATGGACCAAAGAGCATATGCAAATTTATGACACTATTACCAAAGGACTATTATCTAATCCCCAGCAATAGTGTCATGAAACTTGTTGATTATTATTCCTTGCAAGTATACTAATATAAAATGGTTTCCTGACGAATAGATGCATTTCTTTCTTAATGTCGATCCATGATTCTACAATTGCACAGGTCGAACAAGTAATAAAGTGGATTTTAGTCCAGATATCGATCCCACAGAGATCTCGCAATTTCAATCAACTTACAATTCCCGACCACCAAGCTCTATACTATTTGGACTATGATAGAAAATTTGAATCACTTTGAAAGCCTTAAAATAATGAAAACCAAAAGAATTGAATTAATAACAAATGAATTGAATAATGAAATAATAAAATTACAAATTTGTCGAATGGGCTTATCTTTAAAGGGACAATTGAAAATACATGTACTATTGTGAAACATCAATTCCTTTGCATCGACTCCAGACGCTTGCTTAATGAACTACAGATTTAAAACTAGTCCAAGGAATATGATAGTGCAGTTTGATCTCTCCAAACCCCACCTTCATTATCTAAACTTCACTGCTTTCGAAGACAGAGGGTTAGATAACTACTTTAATCAAGGCCTCGTTCGGGTATTTTTCTTCTCAATACTTCATACCCATAACATGGACTATAAACCTACAGCTCCTTTAGATTTAGTCATTGCATAGGCTTACACTATATCGGTTTCTCTTCCCCTCGAAATTAGAATAGCTCATCCTTTCCTTGATTGCATCCTCATAACACTCGGATCAAATTCACTATTCACCGAGGCGGGCTCTCCGCATTTTTTAAATTGATAAATCGTCTAACCCAATCTCGCCTCCAAGTGAAAGGAGGATTTATCGATTTAACCATACGTATAATATTAGATCATCAATATCAGTTAGCATACCTTCGTAAATCGTCATCACCTCGTGAACGCCTTCTCTATGTCACTGCAGAGCCTCCCGGAAATCGTGAGCTTGAGACAATCCCGCTTATGGGTATGAGACAATCGACATTGGGATCAATTGGCGTAAAATACATACAAGACTAAAGAAGTAGATTTACAAATCGTAGTTCAAAGATTAATGAATAAATTTATTGCAGAAAGCATAATTTCCGACAAGAGCGCCAATTAAAATGGAAGCCGGGTTTCTAAATCACCGGATTACACCATACAATAGCTTACTGATCAAGAAAGCAAATCAGAATAGGGGGCAATCGGTAGTTCGAATTCCAAATTTGTCCAAATTCAAACAAATCCGTACAAGACTTGAAGGAAAATAGAATTCGAATTCAAATAAACTTTAATGTGCCGAACGCTCGTATCCAAATTTGAAATAAAGAACAAACTAATCTAAAAAAAATAAAAATAAAACAAAGAAAATTAAAATACTGTGAGCCTTCAAAGAACCCGCATCTCTTCGTCGCCAAAAAGCCGCGTCTTTCCGCAGAGCAGCTACATATTTATAGGTTCTCGCCAAGTCAAATTCCCACTTCGATGCACCTCTTTGACTTCAATTAACCGCCTAGTTGGTTGCTGATGTCGACATCACCCTTTGTTGCGACTCGCTTTTCTTCGCTATGCGTCGCAGTAGGCTTTGTTTGGTCGCGGATTTGTCGCCATTATCTCTAGAGCCGCGGTCGCGACAGCTAAATGATGTCGCCAATCTTCTACTCGTGTTTGATGTCGCGAATAGCTGAATGACGCCTCGACTCGCTTTCTAGCTTCCGGTGTCGCACCACTTGCTGTCGCGACCGTCCGTGGTACGGATGTCGCACCTTCAATCAGGCAAAGGGATGTCGCGAATTCTTCACTCAGGAATCATGTCGCTATTAACCGGGCCGACATGTCGCTAATTTCAAGGCTAGTTCACTGATGTCGCGACCTGTGATTGTTGTCGCGACCTTTCTTTCCTTGCTTCTGTTGTTGCAACCGTTTAAGGATTGTCGCGACCTCTCTTCAGTGCAACTGATGTCGCGACAACTGACCTTCTGATGTCACGACAACTGATAGTGTCGGGAGTGTCGCTAATTCCTTCCAGATAATGGTATACAAATGTTCACCAATTATTTATCTTATTTCGCTGAATTTTGACCGATGTCACGACCTCATTGTCCACCGTGAATGGATATTTGATTCCTGTCGCGACTTCAAAGGCCGTCGCGACGCAATTTTCTTATCAATTCATTGTTGCCCGACTGAGTTTCGTCGCGCCAAAATTTTGGGCTTTCCATTACTCTTCTGTTGCGACTGGAGTTTTGTGGTCACGACCTTGATATGAATTTTCATTGCTATCAAGGCTTCACGACATCGATTCCTCAACCTTGTGCCCTTTTCTGGCCGCAAACCTTCCTGTTTTCTACCATATCATTAATACTCATCCACCTTCGCCTCCTTTTGCAAAATTCCTCTTCTCTCAATTCCCCACGCATACGCTTTGCTAGTGGTTTACATTTCAACATAAATCGCCTTTTTTATAGAGAGCAAAAAATCAACTTAAAATGGATTGAAAATGGATGACTTTAAGCCATCAAACTCCCCTAAACTTAAACTTTGCTTGTCCCCAAGCAAAGAAAAGAAAGATTTGTTTGTCCTCAAACAAAAGGACATTTTTCTGTATTGTGCTGCAACCTTTCTCATTCCACTATTCTGATCTGGAATTAAGAGATATGACTATTATTTCAAATTTCAGTTTTTATGCAAGAATAAGATCTGGTGTACTTCTATCATAAAATTTCTTGATAAACTAATGTATTTAAACAGTTTATTTAACAAGTCTTGTTCTGTGTGTGTGTGCAGGTCATCAATCCTTTTCAACTTCATGTTGAGCTTAGTTGATCTTCTGGAAGTTTTCTTATTTTGTTTATCAAAGTCCCATATGCTTGTTCTTCATATTGATATCCACTAATATGGGTAAATTCAACCTTTAAAATCAGTGAGGTCTCTTCTGCTTGTAATGTCATTTGTGTAATCGGGGTAGATAAATGAAGAATTTAGTTGTAAATTACCCAGTTTCCATCTTGTCTCTACATTGTTTCTCCAACTTTATTCCTTTTCTTCTTGTTCCTTCGATTCTCCTTAATCTTATGCTGATTCTTCTTTTTGAATTCTTTTTATGGAATTTCTACTTCCATATGTACTTTATTTCAGCAGATTCTTTTGTTCTTCAGCTCTTTTGCTTTTATTTTTCTGAGATTTGGAATAGTGCAATGTTTTGTCTTCTTAGGCTTTCTATTACTCTTAGAGAATCCCTACAAGAACTCCCATACCAGTTGGTATTAGGGTACTAGGTGTTAAAACACCCCTACGAGCTTAATTGTTCAAGGGAAATAGGCCACAAGACAAAACTTATTCCTTATTTCACTAGCCTTTGCCTTTTACTTCTTCAATTCCTTTCTGTCAAAATTTGGGGAATAATATTCCCCCAAACATGTTTCTTTCTTTATACTAAACTTTTATGAACTAGAAACTGGATAATTTGGGTTCTTTTCTGCAGGTTTATTGCGAGGAAGGGAATCTTAGTTTTCAATTGTTGTTTATTGGCTTATTTAGCTCAAATCAGGAACTAAAGAATATGCTGAAGCATATTTTGAGGGTGGCTGAAAAGGCCTGCCGCCAAGGATGGCCTCTTTATCATTTCCTGTTGGTTGTTTTCACCTAAGCTTTCGCCTCAATCAATAATCAAACAAGTTCTAGGACTGTGGATCTAAATCCTAAATTCCTCAGAAGATGTTCCTAATTCCTCTCAAAAGTTTCATAAGTTTTGTTGACCGATGTGTATTATTTCTTCAAGACTTGTACTTATTCACTGTATACTTACATTATTTTAAGCAAGTATTTTTGCTCTATCAACAAATGCCAATTTTCCAATTTTTGCAACTTAACCGAATCTAAACAATGCAAATACTCCTAGTTCCGCTTTTATTCATGCCCTGGATATGTAAAAAATTATGTTCTTTGGAGAAAGAACATAATTATTTATTTAATTCCTAAACAGAAAATAAAATAAATACGTAAAACACAATTCGCATCTAATGAATGTACCAATTTTTCACCAATGTAATTTTATTCAAAGATCAAATTATTTCAATATTGTACAATCCGCCTTTTCTTACAAATAAAACTCAGAATCAAGTTCGAGAAAACCCTTTATTTCTTTGATCTAAATTCCTATATCTTCTTTTCAAGGTCATGGCCTCGTCTCAAAGCTGGCCCACTGCACTCGAGCTCCTCCATGAGTGATTCGGCAGCTTAATAAGGTCATTCAACAAATTGGAGCCTTCTCCCTTTTCTTTGTAGCTTCTTCTGGTTGATGGGTTCTAATTGAATCTTTCTCTTCCAATTCCCTTCCCGTCAACCACTTTCTTAATTACACATCGTTTTATGGAATAAGGAATCGAATAGGTTTGTTTTCCGACTCCATTCATTCCATAAACTCTGTGTTCATAACCTTGAAGCTCTTCTTTTCTCTTTTTCCATCTTCCCTATTTTGTTTATTCTTCCCTTGTCTTCCCGTCCTTTTATAACGATTTTAACTTCTCTGGAAGAACGAGGTTATTTATTCTTCTTTTTAAATTTTCAATATATGTATTGAATGAGACTCCTCGAATTCTTGTTCTCTTGATGTTTCCGATGGAAATTTTTAGAATGAAGTAATGAATATTGAAAGATTTTCCTAAATCTCCTCTGATTATTCTCTTCAAATGACCATTATAAACCAATCGGTTCATTCATCGAATTGAATTCTCGCTTTCGTGATTAATTACTATCTAATACCCCGATTTGAATAAATGTTACCAAAACAGAAAGGTTAAATAAATTTTGTGCTGTCATTAAATTTAGGACAAAATTAAAAGCTACCCAGCTGGCAAACTTTTCTTTTATGTCGGGACATATTATTGTTTGTCGCATAAGCTTAACTGCGGGAGGACAAGTCATCCTAAGGTCGACATCGGGTCGTGACATCGCATCTCATGACATTGTTAAGTCATTACGACCTCACTACTCTTTTGAAGGAATTACTCTTGTCGTGACCCAATTGTTCTCGTCAGGATTCACTCGCCGCGACATAACCTTTGGTGGCGACTCATTGCCCTTTTTCTTCCTTTCAATATCGATCGAGTCATGACATCAACTTCTCGCTATGGATTTCAGCTCGTCAGCGACATAAGTTTTGGTCGTGACCTAGTCTCAGAATTGCCTAAATTCTAATGAATCAGATGTACTTTTTCACTCTTGATTAATTAGCAGATTCTCATCATCAAATAAACCAATTTCCACACAGCAATTCAAACATGTATACTATTCAATTTTCATACATAATTTATATATGTGAAAAAGAATGCTCCCTTTTTCTTCTAGCTTTTCCTCTCGTGGAATTGCCGGAGCTTTCCTGGAAGTTGTTCCTTCTCGCTCCTTCCCTAGACAAGAGATAAGCACTCCGCAACATTTTAAAGGATTCAATTAAACAAAAATTAACTTCTTAAGTACGAACTAATCATTATAAGAACTAAAGAAGACAAAATCAAGGTGAATTCTAAAAATCAAAGTTCAAAAATCGAAACTCAAATCTCTATGGGCTACTCCCATCACCAAGCCGCGAGTCCTTAGCCGGACTTGCTTTTTCCTTTTTTATTCTTCTCAATGAACCACTGGAGCCTTCCTTCTTTCCTCCCCGCTTGATAATGCAAGCTTCGCTTGTCCATTGACTTTAAATTCTTCCCAAAGACGCTTTAATGTTAATTGCTCCAAATGTAATGGTCCACTCCATTCGATTTTAACTTCCTTGAAATAGCTTCAACTGAGTTAAAAGAAGAACCCGCCTCCCGCTTCTCGAACTCTTCAGAATCCTGATCATGCCATTTCTTTGTTTTGTCCTTGTATATTCTAGCATCACGTATGCTTCATTTCAGCTTTTCCAGCTTCATTCATTGAGCAATTTCTCTTCCTTTGCGCTTTAAATCAAATTTCAGCTTTTTACGGCCTACATAGCTTTGTAGTCAGTTCTAGAGGTAGATGATATGGTTTGCCAAAGACCACTCCAGATGGGACATTCCAATGGGTTTTGAATGCAACCTCGTAGCTTCAAGTATCAAATTTGAAGACCAATCCTTCCTGCTTGAACTTACAGTCTTTTCCAGGATTCTTTTAATCTCCCTGTTGGAAATCTCTGCCTGTCCATTGGTCTGGGGATGATAAGCTAGACTCCTTATATGCTTGATCCCATACTTGCTCATGAGTTTTGCAAATATTTTGTTTGCAAAATGGCTTCCCCCATCACTAATGATAGTTCTGGGTGTTCCAAATCTGCTAAAAATATTCTTTTGTAAGAAACTCACAATTGTATTAGCATCATTCCTTGGACAAGCCACTACTTCTACCCATTTGGAAACATAATCCACTGCCAGCAGTATATACAGGTTTCCAAATGATGGTGGGAATGGTCCCATAAAATCTATTCCCCATACATCAAAAATTTGCACCAATTATACCTTTTAGGCATTTACTGGGCCACGATATTTCCAATCTTTTGGCATCTATCACACAATTTGACTCCATTCAGCACACCTTCAAGATAGTGGGCCAATAAAATCCAGATTGGAGTATCTTAGAGCCGTTTCTTTCTCTAGAAAATGCCCCCCATATATGCATGCATGGCATCTATTCAAGATTTTACATTGTTCACTTTCCGGCACACATCTTCGATAATCATGTCGATCTCTTTAAATAGCAAGCGGGTCATCCTGATGTAGTACTCATGTCGGCGAATACTTTCTTTCAGAGTCAATTCGAGGAACTACTCCACAAGCTAGGTAATTCACAATATCAACATGCCCATGGAAGTCGAATGACACCTAAATAAATTGCTCATCCTCGGGAAGATGGTTAATTTCGCCTCCTTTTCGCTTCATTCCTTTTCTTTACTCTAGATAAGTGATCGCCTATCACATTGCTCACATCCCTTTTTATCTTTAATTTCGTATCAAACTCTTGCAGAGCAAAGACCCACCTTATCGCCCCTGCTTAGCTTCCTTTTGACATCGACATTTGATGGCCGCATGGTCTCTGTGTGAACTAAAACATGGGATCCTGCACGTATGGCCTCGAATTTCTACAAGCGAACACTATGGCTAGCATCCTTTTCGCCTGTGGAATAGTTTTCGTGTTTTACGAAGGTTTTATAGCATAGTATATGGCTCAATATTTTCTTTCGCCTCAATACAACCCCCATTATAAATCAACGGCATCACACATTATTTTCGAATCCCCGATCCCATCTGCAAGTGTACCATGATAGGTGCTTTGAACAACTTTATCCATTTCTTCAAAGGCAGCCTTGCAGAATCATCAAAATTAAACTTTGTACTTTTCCAAGTAATCCGCATAGTGGTCTCGCTATCTTGAGAATCTTTCGATGAATCTCCTATAAAATCCAAAGATGCCCCAAGAAACTCCTTATCCCCTTTATCAAGGTGGAGGTGCTAGGTTTTCATAATGGAAATCTTGGATTGGTCCACTTCTAGCCCTGTAGCATAAATTTTATGACCAAGAACAATACCTTCAAGGCTACCATGAAATGACATTTTCCCAATTTAATGTTAGGTATCATTCTTTCATCTTTTAAAGCATCAAAGCTCTGGTAATGTCACACATCGTTTTAAAACTATCCATACACCGTGAAGCCATCCATAAAAATTTCCATGACTTCTCAACCAAACTGCATCGACATCATACATTGGCCGAGTAGCAAAGAGCACATGCCCCAAATGGCATCCTTCTCAAGGCAAAGGTACCATAGGCATGAAATGTTGTATTTTCTTAGTCCTCGTGTGCAATTGCAATCTAGTTGTAACTAATAATTCGTCCAAGAAACAAAAATGAGGGTGTCCCCGCTTAACTGGTTCAACATCCGATCAATGAAGGGTAAAGGGAAATGATCTTTCCGTTGTCAGAAACAAATTTCCCGTAATCAATGCATACTTCCATCCTCACATCGTTTTGTTGAATGACTATTTTCATTATGATCACAAGAATCCAATTTCTTCTTTGGAACCATGGATCAAGGCAACCTAAGGATCGTCTGAAATTGCACATAAATCCAAGATTTAACCATTTTGGAAAGCACCTCCTTCCGACTACTTTTCATTACTGGATTCACCCTTGATGTTCAACGCTTGGGCTTTGCATTTTCTTCCCAACAAAAGCTTTGTGTATGATATCATGGACTCCATACCTTTAATCCTTCAATGTAATTCAAGCTATAGACTCCTTATGATTCCTTAAAATGCAAACGAACCTCCTGCTCCTCGCATCACTAAGTCTAGCTTAAATTATTATCGGGGGTTTACTTCCTTTGCAAACAAGTAAGCATACTTTAAATGACTTGGCAACTCCTTTAAAACTAGCCCTTCTTCACTGGTTTCTTGATGAAATTCCTTTTCTTCATTTTTGTCTCCTTTTTTCATCCCATTTTGTTCAAGACTCATCACTTTTCAATAGAATGTAAATCGATGTGCAGAAAATCAATCAAAACCTTCCTATATTAATCATCTCTTTTCATTGATTGAAAGTCGGCACATAAATCATAGTAAAATCGTAGTTGTTGATATATACATCTTCTATTTGACTGATATCTTCCCTTTCTATGTCTAAATTCCTCAAACTTCGATTGTTCAGTCACCGCTTCTTCCAACTCGAGAGTGAGAATTCTCTCAGATATCGATTGATTTCAGCTCAAAATGGTATGAATGGCCTTCAAGAAAGAGAGGGACTTGTGAATCTTCTTCCATATCCAAGATGATGAAGTCAACTGAAAATAAATTTTCCCACCTTTACTAAAGACATCTTCTATGATTCCTTCCAGGTTTCGCTGTGGTTCTATATGCTATTCTCGGAGGGTACAAAGATGGGCGCTTCCAAACTTAACTTCGCAATGCATCAGTGGCATTAAATTGATATTACACTGAGTCACAGAGCTTAAAACCTCAAACTCTCAATGGTGGAATGGCGAAGCTCCTCGATCCTTCATCTTTTCTCGTAAGTCTTCTCGATCACAAAGATCGCAAGTTGCGCTAAGTTCACAATTCCTTCTTCAAAGAATCTTCTCTTTTGCTCAAAAGATAGTCTTTCAAAAATTTTGCATAAAGTGGCATCTGAGTCACCACTTTTGTGAAAGGCATACTGACTTCAGCCTGGAAAGGTTTTTAAAACCTTGCAAACCTGTTCCTCTATCTTTGATTTCCAAGTAAATTTCCGGTGGAAATGGGACTGCGGTGCATATTGTTCGGGTTTTCTTCTTGTTTCATTCTTCTCCCGACAAATGTTCCTTCTTTCTTTCTTCTCCAATGTTTCCCGGAAGATTGTCCGCCCTTCATCTCCTTTTATCGCTTTCATCTTTTCTCGTCTTTTCCACCAAGTCTTTCCTACTTCGAGCCGCATACCCATGCAAGCCTTTAGGATTCTTTCTTTTGTGTCACTGGAAAGGCATCTTCATCCGTTTTGCGGTGCTTAGGGGCCACGGTTCATTGTGTCTCCGTGTTCTCGAGGGAGGCATTATGGTCTTCTGAAAAATTTGAGAATTGGTATTCAGGCTTTCTAATTTGCAAAATTTTACCATGGAGGTTTAATGCCTTCTTGTTGTCCCCCATGAATTGCAAAGATTTGATCTTCAAATGGTTGAGCCTCTTCGACTCCTCCGGTACTCTCGCTTTCTATTTTCACCTCATTGTCGCCGCCGCAGAACCTCGTGGTTGCCGACATCCCCCGCTGAGGATTCTCGCTCCATACCTCGGGCCTTGCGGAGGCCCCTCCACCATGAAAAATTTCATAGTTCTCAATGTCGATGATAGTGTGGGCCGGGCAAAGTTAGGATTTGCTCAAGTGATAACTTCGTCCCCCAAGTACATAACCTCTCAAGATCATAAAACAAGCTTCTTCAGTGCACATCAAAGACTTCCTTCAATAAGCCTCCTTCTCGATCAAGCCCTATTTCATGAGCAAGGTGGCATCTTCCTCTCTTGCTTGTCCATTCTATGCATGATGGCATCTAAC
The DNA here is from genome assembly GCA_016808115.1 of Tetrastigma voinierianum. Lineage (NCBI taxonomy): Eukaryota > Viridiplantae > Streptophyta > Magnoliopsida > Vitales > Vitaceae > Tetrastigma > Tetrastigma voinierianum. The sequence goes on along the minus strand of JAEQBH010007831.1, from coordinate 67,484 downwards.
TGCTTCCATGGTCACATCTTGCTCGCTCCATGACTCCACTTCGCTAATTACTCTTGAAAACCCCATGGAGCCACATTGCATTTCTCCAGTCCTCAATCGATCTCTCGCTCTTCAGCACTCTTACGCCGAATGCTCCACACCATGAAGCATCGATAATGCTCTTAGATGTATCATTCAAGGCATGATACACTATGTCCATCTGAGTCTTTATGATCTATTCCATGCATCACACCTCTTCAAAGAACCTTTTGAATCTCTCCTATACATAAAGGCTCTCATCTTCCCCTCAATAACACAATTATCTCCCTCCTTCTCTTTCGAGGTGAGTGATGGGGAAAGAATCTACCCAAGTAGGCTTCTAAGCAATTCTCCCAAGTATCAACAAAAAACCATATGGTAGAGATTCATACCATGTGGCTGTATCTCTTAGAGAAAAATGTGGGAATAAATGCAATTTTAGCGACCTGTCTCACCCCATTCAACTTCACCTGCGGTTTCGCGATCCTAAGAAACCTTCCTGTGTGCTCATTTGGGTCTTCAGGATGACCAAAGAACCCAGTTGCGAACCATTGTAATCAACGCCGTCAGCTCAAAATTATTTGCATCCACCGTGAGGTCAGTTCGATTGCGCAGTATTCATCCCGAATAATAGGTCTCTCAAAAGTCCCCTCCATTATATCAGGATCGGAGGCCTTCTCTCGCCGCCGTTTTGTCCTTCACCCGTCTTGCCTTCATCCGCCATAGCCGAAGCCGCCTCGCTTTTTCTCTCAACCGAGTGTTCTTTCCACCCGGCAGTTCGCTAGAATTGCCGATCCTCGCTTTCCTATGCATTAAAGGTTTTCCCGAAATCAAAGCATACTGGGACACGTGATTAGTCAAACCTAACAAATATTTTCAACACGGCTTGTTAAAAATTAGTGACTGATGTAGTCACCGCTTGAAAAACTGTTTTTGTTCTTTTCTTAAAAATGTCCAAATTAGTATTTCCTTCTATCATCATAATATTGATCTAATTAATTCTTTCAATCCTCGGCAACGGCGCCAAAAACTTGTTCGATGGACTAAAGAGCATATGCAAATTTATGACACTATTACCAAAGGACTATTATCTAATCCCCAACAATAGTGCCATGAAACTTGTTGATTATTATTCCTTGCAAGTATACTGATATAAAATGGTTTCCTGAAGAATAGATACATTTCCTTCTTTGGGGTCAGTCGATCCATGATTCTACAAGTGCACAGGTCGAACAAGTAATAAAGTGATTTTAGTCCACATCGATCCCATAGAGATCTCAAGAATTTTCAATCAACTACCCTCGACTACCTGCCTTCCATACTATTTGGACTATGATAGACAATTTGAATCAGCTTTGAAAGCCTTAAAATAATGAAAACTAAAAAGAATTGAATTAATAACAAATGAATTGAATACTGAAACAATAAAATTACAAATTTAGATCGAATATCTTTTAAAGGAGAATGTCACGCCTATCGGTGGAAACATCAATTCCCGAGATTGCACTCCATTTCCATTAATGAACTACATTTAAAAAACTAGTCCAAGGAATATGATAGTGCAGCTTGATCTCTCCAAACCCCACCTTTCATTATCTAAACTTCACCTGCTTTCCCCGAAGACGTAAAGCGATAACTACTGACCGGGGCTTCTGCCTTTGTTCCGCATTTTTCTTTCTCAATACTTCATACCCACAACATGGACTATAAACCTTAGCTCCTTAGATTTAGTCATTGCATAGGTTTACACTATACGGGGTTTCTCTCTTCCTCTAAAATTAGAATACTATCCTTTCCTTGATTAGATCCTTCTGCTAACACTCCGATCAAATTCACTATTCGAATCGAGGTGGGCTCTCTGCATTTTTTAAATTGATAAATCGTTCAACTCAATCTCGTCTCCAAGTGAAAGGAGGATTTATCGATTTAACTATAGCTGCACTACATTAGATCATCAATATCGTGCTACATACCTTCGTAAATTGTTCATCACTCTCGTGAATGCCTTTCTATGTCACCAGAGCCTCCCCGAAATCAGAGCTTCGAGACAATCCCGCGAGATGGTATGAGACACCTACATTGGGATCAATTACAGAAAATACACAAGACCAAAGAAGTAGATTTACAAACTCGTAGTTCAAAGATTAATGAATAAAATTTCGCAGAAAGATAATTTCGACAAAGAGGGGCTAATTAAATGGAAGCCGGGTTTCTAAATCAATGATTACACCATACAATAGCTTACTCATCAAGAAAGCAATCAGAATACAACTCGGTAGTTCGAATTCCAAATTTGTCCGAAATTCAACAACTGAGACAAGAATTTGAAGGAAAATAGACTCGTGATTCAACCTAAAACTTTACCGTACTAACGCTCGATCCAAATTTGAAATAAAGAAATAAACTAATCTGCAAAAAAATAAAATAAAACAAAGAAAATTAAAATTGTGAGCCTTCAAGAACCCGCATCTCAGCAAAGTCATGCTGCCATGCTTATATTTTATGGTTCTGTTACCGGCGACGTATCTTTGATCAGCGACCGATCGTTGCCGCCGATCGCGCACATTTTTCGGTCGGCGATCTTCGCATATCGTTGTTTAACGTGACTGTCGTTATTTATCTCGGCGGTTATCGATACGCATACGCGTTCGCCGGCACTCGGCGTCTTCATATCGCGCCGACGCGACCATTTCGACTCGGCGATCGAGACGGATTGTTCGCGGTCCGCGATATCGCTGACTACCGGCGATGTCGCGACTTCTTCACCCTTTGTAACTATGTCACGACAACCGGCTGATGTCGCCAATTCGATCTTCGCGCTACAAGAGGTCGAGCTGAATCAACAATATTTATATAATTTAAGTCTTGCACGTCAGTCAAGCTTACCGGCAGTGATAGTGGTCTAGGGTCGCAACATTTGATGGGTTTTCATCCTAGAAATGGCTGCAGATGAAGAAGGCGCTTTCTTATTTGGACTTTTGGATTTGTGTCAAAAGTTGTAAATGGCTTCTAAACTCGAAATTGCAAAACTGAAATGGTAAAACTGAAAATTAAAGTGAAGAAATAACCTTTGAAGATTTAGGTCACCAACTTGACAAGCTGGTGGCAAACACATGTCCTCAGGTTTTATCCTCCTACGTGAGTCAACACAGGATGCAGTTATGGCCCCTTTTTTGTTTAAAACCCTAACATTCCTTTATCATTTTTCTAAGGCTAGTAAAGACCATCTAAAGAATCACAGCGCATCTCTCACCCGAGCACTGAACCCTAAAGTATGGAGAGTATTGGCCAAAACAATAAAAGTCAATGTTATTTAACCCTAATTTGAAGAACCCTAACATGTAAATGCTACTCGTGAGGCTCAGAAACCATCTAAAGAACAATACTCCTAAAGCATGGAGAGTATTGGCTAAGACAATAACATCCCATGTTATGCAACTGAATTTTGAAAATAAGGGCCATAAATACACTACCCGTGACTTTTAGTACAAGAGGACAACATGCTTAACCCCACCACCAAGCTAGCTTCCTTCCTCTTCAGCTAAAGAGGCGAGCTACATCTCTTGAGTTGTCATCCCTAAGATGTGGTTGGCGTACCGGGAAAGTGAAAGAAAGAAGAGAGAAAGAAGAGAGAGAAGAGGAGAAAATAAAAGCAAAGCTAAAAAAAACAATTTATTTACAAAAGCAAAGAAAAGAAAATAACTTACAAATCACCAAAACTCAGATTCCTTCTATCCACCTCCTCTCCTTTATTACAAAACATGAGGGTATTTATAGCCTCCTCACAGGTATGAAATTACCAAAACCCTAATAACTAGGCTAAGTTATAGGACAATTGGGTAATAAACCAAGTTTGAAGGCTGCATTAATTACAAAGACGACGAGGCCTCGCAGCTACATAGATGAATTTCGCTAAATTAGCGAATTTTGGCAAGGTTTAATGGAATTGGCAATGGCTTAGCTTAAATTGGCAAGTGTTTAGCTTAATTTATAAGGTTGAATTTCGCTTGTTAGCGAAATTTCGCTTAAGCTAGCGAAATTGTCGCGAGGTTTAATTTCGCAAATGCACAAAGGTAAGTCACAATGAATTTCGCAATTTGTGCTGAGATTGCGAACTGCTTGCGAACAGTTCATAAATTCGCTAGGATTGCGAATGGGTTGCGAACAGTTGCGAAATCTGTCAAGATTGCGAATTGATTAAGTAAATGTGTTGCTAAAATTCGTTTTGTTGTTCCCGCATGCCTCTCTGGCCCCGTCTTCAACTCAGATCTCATTTCCTCCACTTTTCCTTTGTTTTTCTATTGATTTTTGGGCTTGTTGATGGTCGAGACTAAACTTCCAACCTCATGATTGATCATTTGCGCTATGGTTTAGCCTAGCGCATAAATACTCTACAAAACAACCAAAACATGTCTAAATACATAAGTGTTACTAAGATGACATGAACACTTCCAATTGGTTTATATGACATGATTAATGCAATGAAGTACTCAAACCTATCTAATATAGGGTTCAAAATTCACTTTTGAGCACTAATCACACCCCCAACCGAAACGCTAGTCCCTTAGCAATGCAAATAAGCATTGAGACGCATGTGGTGATTTTCAAAAAGGTCAGTGGTTTCAAAAGGTTATCAGACTTATATACAAACTAACATTACTTTAAAGTGAACAATTGAAATCAACCTTTGAAAACTATATACAAGAATAAAATCCATAAGAGAACAATTTTTAGAACAACACTGTTTCCATGATTTTCAACTTGGATTTCCACCTAAGTCTAATGGTTCATTTTGTATCTAGATTGAGTCAATAAAATGCAAAATTTGTTTCCCCCCCCCCCCAACCTAGCATTGACATGGCCTTAAGTTGTTGAACAATTAAGGTAGGGCTGGTTACACTTTTCTTTCTTTATTCATCTACATCGTAGGGTGCAATGCTTAAAATCCGACTTCACCAAAGTCCGCGGTAATCCGGGGTCCACCGATGACTCCTAACCACTAAGGTTTAGGGCATCAAGCCAAAAGGATCACGACCACTAACTCTAAAGGCTTCACTCGACTCCGAATGACTTAAAATTAAGACCGGGCAAGTCATTAAACTTCACCTATCCACCCATGTAACGAATTAAATCGATGACTCCCACCACCAAGGCTTAGGCATCTGGGTTTCAAAGGCTTTGCTTATACACCCTCGGACCGTGCTCGGGTTTCAAAGCAAGATTTCAAGACTTTATTTTTCTTTTTCTTCTTTTCTTTTTCTTTTTCTTTCTGCTTTTTCTTTTCTTTTCCTTTTTGGAAGACAACATTGGTCTTCAAATGTAGGTAACTCAAAACTATCCTAGGTAGCCAACATACCTAAGGCCGGCTTTGCAAAGCGAAAGAAAAATCACAATGCAAATGTGTTTTTTTGGCACACAATTTCACAGCCTATTGGAACAATCGAGTGCAAGAAAGATTATAGCAAAAAAAGGAAATTCTGCCGAGTATGTCGAACAAATGATCGAACACAAATTGCTTTCAAGCATGGAATTCGTTTCAGCATAGCAGGACAAATAGCATGATTCAATTCATTCAATTTAAAGCAATTCAATTGTTCAATTTGAAGCAATTCAATTGTTCAATTTGAAGCAATTTAATTATGTAGTTTGAAAGAAAACACATACTTGTACATAGGGACATAAAGAACACAATATGCAAAAATTAATATATATATATAATCTCGAGTAGCTTTTGATAGTAGCCAAAATGGCTTAATACATGAATATCAAGCTAAACACAAAAATATCACTGTCTACCATAAAATGAAAACTCGCTAAGTTAAAATTCTCAAAACTAACTAAAACTAACAAAATTAATTAACTTAAAATGTAAAATAAATGTGTGGAACTCGCAATTCGGTTTTTGGAAAACACCAACCAGTTCAATTTCTCTCAATTACTCGTTGGGTCAAGGAGAATGATCTCCTCAACCCATGCATTTGCTTGGCCGGCTCCATGGTTTCGGGGGTGACCAATCGGTTGATGTGGTCCTCACGATGGCTTGAATTGATCAATTGGTTTGCAATGGGTGTTGATTGCAAAAACCAATATATCTTCATTTTCGGGCTGATCACTCCTTGCTTTTCCTTAAATCTTTGTACCCGCACACGATCAACTAAACAACCTCATCGTAAATTTGATTTTCAATTTCTAGCAACTCATGTTTGTTGTTCAAATGAAAGATATTCAACTCCATGGTCATGTTACTAAAAAGTTAATTGCATGACTTCCATTCCGGCAATTTATTATTGCATTGGCAAAGGGCTGTAAATGGTCTTCCTAAGATGATTGGTACATGATCGGGTTCATCGGTAATTGGTCTGTCAAGTACCACAAAATCTACCGGTAGTAGAATTCATTTCATCTTAACTAGGATATCCTCAACTATCCCCTTAGGATTTTTACCGATCTATCGCCAATGAGAGTGTGATTATGTGGTAGGTTTAAGCTCACCTAAACCTAATCGCATGTATACCGAAATGGCATAAGATTCACACTGGCTCCTAAATCTAGCAATGCCTATTTATGCAATTCCCACTCAATATTGACTCCGGTATCAGGGGAGAACCGTGATCCTCAGACTTAACAGGTATTTGCTTTGAATTATGGCACTGGACATGTTCGGGCTGAGAAATGCTTTCTTCTCAATGCCTAATCATTTCTGATTGTGCAAAGATCTTTCAGGCTGGCATGCTGTGAACTTGTTTGATTAGGTCCAAGAAAGGTATGTTAACCTTCACTTGCCTTAAAACCTCAAGAATACTCCGTTTGGCTGAGATGCCTTCTTACTCTAAGTGCTTGTGGAAAGGAGGTGGTATGCGGTATTTCATTGAATATTCCTCTAGGATAATAGGCTCAAAGCTGCAATTCTTCTCCCCGCCTCTAGGTTCTTTAATGTGTTTCTGGGCATAGGTTGAACAACCTTTCCACTTCTTAGGTGATTACGGCCTCACTTCATCCATTCCTGAATTGTTGATAATCCTATCTCATGAATTCCCTTAGGATTTGGAATTGTTTGTGATGGAAACCTCCCTTTCTCTTGTACCTCAAGCAACTTGTTAATCTTGGTGATTGAATACTGTAGGTTGTCAATTTTCTGGTTGAGATTGCTCTCAAGCCCATCTATTCTCTTATTCAATGTACTTTCTACAAAAGATCAACTTTCAGGCTACTTAAGATTAATTCCTTGTTGTTCACAAAGTTGCCCACCACCTACTCTAAATCTTTTCAATATGGCTTGCTCTAACGAGAAGAGGATGGTGGTTGTTGTGACTGTGAGGGGAAACCAACCGAGGCTTGCACTGGGGTACATAAGGGGTCTCCATGCTAGATTGTGTGATTCCTCCAATTGGAATTGTAGGCATTACCATATGGAGCATTGATTGTTAGCTTATATTGTCCTACAAGAGCCGGTAACATTCGACATCGCAAATCCTTCACTGCCAGAGCCATAGACACCGTCTGGCTGTGTGTATGATTGGAAATTGTGCAAGGATTAGACTGCATGTGATTTTCAAATACCGCATGCACCTCTGGAGCCGTTTGCCTTCAAGCCTCCTACCTTCCCGGCTAGGTGGAAATCCTAGCTCTCATTTCTATGTCTTCAGCAAGGCATACATCCCACCCTCTCGCTGACTGGTGGTTTCATCCTATCCTAAGCTTCTCTGTAGGTTAAGTTCATCCCAACCCTTAGAAGCCTCAATGCACGTAATTTAAGAAATCCATGCATTTCATCAGATGTTTGCTTAAAAGTCTCCCCACACATGGTTTCTAAAAGTCGCCATGGAAGGAGACATACCACCATAGAAGTGGTTCACCAACATCCATGTGTCAAACCCATGGTGTGGACATGCACTGATGGTTTCCATAAATCTCTCCCAACATTGGTATGTAACTTCACCTTCCGAGCCGCAGTGCCAATTTGCCTTTCAAATATTAGTCTTATGAGTACCGAAAAACTTCTTCAGAATTCAGCTTGCGCCAAATTTCAATTTCTTATGGTTCTAGGCCTCAATGAGTTGAGCCACATTCGCCTTGCCTTTAGAGTCAATGGAAATGCCTTTTAGCTTCAAAGAATCCATGTCCATCATATTCCTTTCCTTGAAGGTAGTGCAAACCTCCTCAAAATCCCTAATATGAGTGTATGGATTTTCATTTTCCATACCATGATATGTGGGCAGAGGCATTAAATATGGCCTCACCGCTACATCATCGCCAGGATGAATGATACAGATTTGGCACTAACTCTAGGAGGTGATGTGATCCTCACGGTTCTATATGCATTTGATTCATGTGGGTTCCCGGTTGGCTCTCATTTGTTCCTCGGGTATGGGATCCATGATCTGGTGGTGTACACTAACTTCACTGGGCTAGGTCAAGTTGTACTAATCCTATTCAAACTTACCCTATGTTGTCTCTATCCCACTCTTGCATACACACTAAGTTGCTACACCAGAGATGCCAAATAGAACCAACAAAGAGTGCTAAAAGAAAATTAAAACTAGTCTAACAAAATAAATGATTTGAAATGAAAAAACTGTCGAATCAAGCAGAAGCATCGCCAAGTGCTAGGAACTCGGCGCCTCGTGAATCGAGATACAAAAAGAGGTAAAGCAGCCATCTTCACTTTGTGATGTGGATCACAAGTACTCTTCAACTTACCATAAGTAGTTTGGCACCATCCCCGTAACGGCGCCATTTGGATTCGTGGCTACAAGAGGCTGAGCTGAATCAACAATATTTATATACCTGTTCTCCTACCGCCAGAAATGGGTTACCGCAAAGATAGTGGTCTAGTGGTCGAACACGGGATGGGTTTTCATCCTAGAAATGGTTTGCATAGGCATGAAGGTAAGGCTTTCTATTTGGACTTTTTGGATTTGTGTCAAAAGCTGTAAATGGTTTAAACTGGAAATTGAAAAAACTGGAAATGGTAAAAACTGAAAATTAAAGTGAAGAAATTAAACTTTGAAGATTTAGGTCACCAACTTGACAAGTTAGGGCAAACATTATGTCCTCGTTTTATCCTCCTACGTGGAGTCAACACAGATGCAAGTATGGCCCCTTTTTGTTTAAACCCTAACATTCCTTTATCATTTTTCTAAGGCTAGTAAAGACCATCTAAAGAATCACAACAAGATCTCTCACCCGAGCATCAACCCTAAAGTATGGAGAGTATCGGGGCCAAAACAATAAAAGTCAATGTTATTTAACCCTAATTTGAACCCTAACATGTAAATGCTACCCTCGTGAGGCTCGTGAAACCATCTTAAAGAACAATTAAATTCTAAAGCATGGAGAGTATTGGCCATAAGACAATAACATCCCATGTTATGCAACCGAATTTTGAAAAATAAGGGCCATAAATACACTACCCAAGTGACTTTTAGTACAAGAGGACAACATGCTTAACCCCACCACCAAGCTAGCTTCCTTCCTCTTCAAAGGAAAGAGGCTTAGCCAAGCATCTCTTGAGTTGTCATCCTCAAGAGGTGTGTTTGGCAGCCGGGAAAGTGAAAGAAAGAAGAGAGAAAGAAGAGAGAGAAGAGAGAAAATAAAAGCAAAGCTAAAAAAACAATTTATTTACAAAAGCAGTAAAAGAAAATAACTTACAAATCACCAAAAACTTGTATTCCCTTCTATCCACCTCCTCTCCTTTATTACAAAACATGAGGGGTATTTATAGGCCTCCTCAAGGTATGAAATTACCAAAAACCCTAATAACTAGGCTAAGTTATAGGACAATTGCACAACCAAGTTTGAAGTGTCAGACTAATTACAAAGCATGACGAGGCCTGCAAATTCTCACATAGATGAATTTCATAAATTAGCTGACTCTATAAGGTTTAGCGAAATTACAACGGGTTTAGCTAAATTGGTGTTTAGCGACCTGGCAAGGTCAGAATTATTATTAGCTAAATTTCGCTAAGCTAGCTTAATTGTCGGGCAGAAGCGAATTTCGCAAATGCACGCGTAAGTTGGCTAGCGAATTTCGTAATTTGTGCCGAGATTGCGAACTGCTTACATCAATGGCGAAATTCGCTAGGATTGCGAATCGCTGCGAACAGCTATAAATTCGCTAAGATTGCGAATTGATTCATGCACAAAGCTGCGAAAAATTCGCTTTTGTCGCCTCGCATGCCTCTCGCCCCGCCTTCAACTCGCATCTCATTTCCTCCACTTTTCCTTTGTTTTCTATTGATTTTGGGCTTGTTTACGGCCGAGACTAAACTTCCAACTCCAAGGATTGATCATTTGCGCTGTGGTTGAAGCCTAGAAGATAACACCTACAAAACAACCAAAAACATGCTCCAAAATGGCATAAGTGTTACTAAGATGACATGAACACTTCCAATTGGTTTATATGACATGATTAATGCACAAAAAGTACTCAAACCTATCTAATATGTGGTTCAAAAATTTCAACACTACACTAATCACGCCGCTGTTGCTCACCGATGTCGCAATTGCATTGTTATCGCGACCTTCTTCCTACTCGCTGTTGCAACCGCTTAAGGATTGTCGCCACCTCTCTTCAACCCGATGTTCGATAATCCATTCTTCGGTCACGACAAATGCGGATGCAAACATGATGTCGCTGATTCTTCCGCATGTCACGTACATGTTCACCAATTATTTATCTTATTTCATTTAATTTTTTGACCGATAGTCACGACTCTATTGTCCACTGTAATGGATTTGATTCTGTCGCGACTTCAAAGGGATGTCGCGACTGCAATTCTTCTTCTTTATCAATTCATTGTCGCTGACTTGGAGTTTTTGTCGCCAACTCTTTTTGCCTTCCATTACTCTTCACAAGGATCGACTTTTGTGGTCACGAATTTTGATATGAATTTTTATTAAGCAATAAGGCTTCACGACATCGATTCTCGATCCTCAGGCTTCTTTCTCACGTAAACTCCTTCACCTACCATATCATTAATACTCATCCACCTTCTACTCCTTTTCTGCAAAATTCCTCTTTCAATTCCCGCCGTGATACGGGCTTTGGTTAGTTATTCCATATTTCTGAACATAAATCAGTCTTTTTTATATAAAAATAAATCAGAAAAATGGACTGAAAATGGATGACTTTTAAGCTCATCATTTAGCTATAAAATCTAACCCTAGAACCACTCCTATTTGAGTCAAACCAAATACTAAGCATTCAAAGTCCCATTCAGTTTGAAACCCTAGCATTTAACCTCATTTCAATGGCTCGTAAATGACATCTAAAGGATATCAATGCATCTACCATTAAGAATGCATTGAACCCTAAAGCATGGCAAGTATTGACCAAAGGAAAGACATTAAATGGCATTAAACCCTAGTTTGGAAAGTTTGGAACCATAAATACGTGACTGAATATTCAAAGCATGAAGATAACCAGCCAGCCCCAAACCAAGCTAGCAACCCTCATCTTCATGGGCTATGAGGCTTAGCTAAGCATCCCTGAGTTGTCATCCCCAAGGGGTGTTTCGGGCACCGAAATTAGAGAAAGAGGAGAGAGAAGAGAGCAAAATAAACCTAAATGAAAAGCTTCTGAAACTCAGATAAAATGAAAGTTACTTAGGGTTACAAAGTTGAGGGGCTTATATAAACAACCCTATTGGTGTGAAATTACAAAATTACCTAAAATATGAAATTACAATAGGGACAAGATGGCAATTTATCAAAACGTGGTCGCTTGGAATCAAAACACCAAAAACACAGTCGAGCACTCCCCACCATGCAGCAAATTCAAGCAGTATAGCAAAAAATTCGCTTATGCTAGCCAATTCACTTCATTTACAAATTTTCGTGAGATAAAGAAAATCTGAGAATTTTCGCTAGAAATCAAGAAATTTCGCTAGTTGGGGATTTAAAATTCCTCAGCCTAGCTGAATGTTCACATAGGAAAATTTCACTAAGATTGCGAGTTCATGATTAAATTTTCGTTAACTCCCTGTTCGAAATTTTCAATCCCAGCGAAAAATCCCCTGATTGTTCCTACTGCTTTACACGCATCACTCGCACTTTTTTATTCATCACTTCTCGCTTTTTTAATTCTTCAACGTATCTTGACATTTCATCGCCCCGCCCTGAATCATCGAGGATTCTCGCATTCAAGACTACTACAGGCCAAGTCGCTTAACCTAAGTTCCCAATATCTGCAAACTATCCAAAACAATCTCTCGAAAACAATTAGAAGCACTATGGACATGCACATGACAATGGCTGACCATATGATTAAAGTAAAAGCACTCAAAGCCTATCTTAAATAGGGGCTCAAAATAGCACTCGACACTAATCACACCCCTAACCCACACGTTGCTAGTCCCTTTAGCAATGCTAAAACAATAAAGGTATGTATTGATGAGTGCAAAACTCATCTATGTTTCTGAAATCATTTCACATGCTATTTTGTGCATTTAATATCCATATTCATGTAAACCTATAAAATTTCCTCTAAACTTGGTTTGCAGGATTATTGATGAAAAGCAAGTGACGGCAGAATTATAATATATTTCCAAAAGAAGAGTCAAACTGAGTCTCACAAATGCCATCGAAGATGACGTTGTACCATCTGAACATCAAATGGTTCAAATTTCGCGGCTGCATTCTACATTCAAAGATATTTCCAACGAGTACTCACACGCCCAACCGGAAAAGTTAAGAAAATGAAGTAGTTATGACCTACAAGTTGGAGAAGAAAACAGTTGCTGTCAGAGTATGTCGCCACAGAAATGGTGTCGCTGAGCCAGATGTGTCGCGACAGAACAGGCCGCGAATTAAAAATGCTGCGTAACCTAAAAAGCCGAAATTTGATATTTTGACCTACTTTCAAGCCCATTTCACCCTAGGACCATATATATACTCGTTTTTTAGGTAAAGAGGCAAGCGGGAAGATTGGAGAGCCTCTCTCACTAGGTTTTTCTCTAGATCGCCCATTTTTTCCGCTTTTCAGAGATTTTGATTTGTTTTAGATTTTAGAGTAGTTTTAGAGCAGATTTTTATTTCTATTGAAGAGATTTCGGTGCTATATAACAGAGATTCAGATTTCACTAAGGTTCAAACAAAGATTGAAGCTAAGAATCTGGATTTTCTCTCTCTCATGGGTTTTCTCTCTCTAAACTGCCCATTTTCTTAGTTTTTACAAAATTTTATTTTTAATTGATCTAGAGTAGTTTTATATATTTTTATTTCCATTGAAGAGAGATTTCAAAGGTACTTAGATGTTCACGATTTATCGTTGAGGTTAAGATTTAAACTCAAATCTAGGTTTTTCTCTCTTCTTTCTTCTTGATTTCTTTCTTCATTTTCTTACTTTTGCTTGATTAGTGATGATTGAAAATCCAACAATGGAACATTAAACACCCTCTAGGGTTGGGATTAATTGTTGAATATTCAGATTTGCAGTTTTTCGCTTATTTTGTGGGTTTGAATATCGAATTTATATAATTGCACGTTTCATATAATGAATTGCTCTAATATTAGTAGCTTATACCCAAAAAAGAGCTGTATCTTGCTCTGATTTCCAGGAGGCCCTTTGAGTGACACAGAGATGGAGATTCCTGAGAGTAAAGAGCGTAAACTAGTGGGCATGTTAGACTAATATCTTGAACCAATGAACTCTCAAAATTGACATTTTGATAAATCACTAATTTACTCATGGTGTGAGGATTAATTAGATGATGCGTCAATTTAGTTGATCAGAGGTTTCTCCTTAGTCTGATGAAAGGATCTTGATCCCGTGTTAGCAAATATCTAATCAAGGAGATAGAAAATTTTATTAGATTTGAAGGACGAGATACCAATTACATTGGAGAAGGCTTGCATTATCCTGTCTATGGGGGCAAGAATTCTTCAGTCCTAAGAAATGGTTGTGAAGTATTGAAAAGGAAAAACAATCAAATCTTAAAGAGTTTCAGATTTTACAAGTAGCTATTTAGACTCATTTGTCCTGAAAAGGAATATGGTGTGTTAGATAGCTTAAATGTATGGTGTATGGAGAAATCCGAGCTATACTCACATTGCTCTTGGACAAATCTACATTCAACTCACAAATGTTGCACTTTCAAGGAAATGCAAACTGCTTGTAAATAATTATCCCCATCCCTAGCGACTCTCTCTGTATACCTTTTAGAATTAAGTAGTTGTTTATTTGGTAGATTTTTAGAATTAATTTTGAATCAGTTTTGTTTCAATTAAATTTGATTTTTATTCTCATCCTATTTGATCGCTAAATAGTGGAAGATTCTTGTAATCGAGGTGATCAAATCTCCAATTGCAGAGAACCTCCAATCCTCGGTACGATATCCGACTCTTAGAGTCCACTTTATTAGCCGTATGACCCGTGCACTTGCGGAAAGGCTGAGTGTTAGTAATACTTTTCATTTCAGTTCTGAGTATACTTACTTGTTTCAAATCGGTTTTGAGTATTTACTATCTACCCCTTTGACCATATTTTCACATATACAATCAATTGGTCTCTTAACAAGTTTTTGGCGCCGTTGCCGGGGATTAGACAATAGTCCTTTGGTAATAGTGTCATAAATTTGTACATGTCTTTTGGTCACCTTACATGTATGTTGTGCTTTTACAAAAAGTGCATATTGTTCAAAAAGTGTGTGTACAGGTAAGCTTTACCTTTAGTATGAACAATTTAGACCCTGAACGAAAACCGACATGAAAGAACAAAGACCATGCAAGAACAAGTTGAGGGCAGCATCGGTTCCAAAGAAGTCAACTTGAACTTCCACCAACATCTAATCGCCTCTAAGGTAACCAACACTTGAGCCAATAAATTGCAAAGTTATTCCCTCCCCAACCAAGCTACACGTCATGGCCTTAAATCGTTGAACAGTCAAATAGGATCAGCTACACTCCTTATTTCTTCCTGTGTTTGCAATGTAGTATGCAATGCTAAAACTCGACTTCACCAAAGTCCGTGGTAATGTGGGCCCACCGATGACTCCAACCAATTAAGGTTTAGGGCATCGTCAAAAGGATCACTTGACCACAAACTCTTCGCAGGCTTCACCCCGGACTCGAATGACTTCGAGAATTAAGCACCTACAACACGCTAAACTCTACCTATCCACCAGAGCAACATTAAGCCTCGATGACTCCCAACCAATTAAGGTTTAGGGCATCTGCTTTGAGCGTTTTAGCCATATACCCTCGGACCGTGTTCTGTTTCAAGGCAAAGGCCACGACTTTATTTTTATTTTTCTTCTTTCTTTTCTTTTGCTTTTCTTTTCCTTTGAATTATACTTGGCCTTCACATATGGGTAAAGCAACCTGCTATGGGTCACAATGTGTCTAAGGCCATTCCGCAAAGCTGAAAGAGGTAAATACTTCAACCTATTGGTACAACTGGTGTGCAAAGGTGTGAATTAGCTAAAGGGAATGTTCAAGGCTGAATATGCTGAAATCTCAATTGACCAAAACCTAAATCATGCATGGAATTGTCTAACATTAAGGTAACATACTAATTAACTTTCAACTAAAGGTAAGAGTCAACACAAAATGTAGATAATAAAAGTGATTTCAAGAAAAGTGTAGTAAATCAGAAATGCTATAAAGCTTTGATATAACCAAAATGGCTAATACATGCTTAATATATTAAATATGACAAAACATCACGCCTACTATTGGCTAATACATGAATCATATACAAATGAGTAGCAGCCGATAAAGCTAAAAACAAAGACAAAACATGATAGAAGACACTAACTCTAACTTCTTTTCCCAGCCAGCGATCTAAACATGTGACACCGGAAAGGAAAGCGAGAGAAAGGAGTGTGACCACCTCTACTCGCGGCGGTGGTGGATGGAAGTCGCCAGCGTCAGCCGCTAGCATGTCTAAGGAGACCGCTGCTGTGGACTCATCTCGCTGCAGTAGCACAAAGTGGAGACCGAGGCCTATGATGGATGTAGAAGCATGGTGCATGGTTTGCGGCTCTATAGGGTCTCGACTCGCTAACCTCGTCCGGCCGATGCTCGTAGTAGCTAATGAACAGACAAAGATCCATAATGTCTGGTTAGCTCTCGAATCGACATGAACATGCTCCGAGAATGATGCCGGGAGGCGAAGGGCCAGAGTGCCGCTGAAGCTGGGCGAAGCGGAGGTGGAGAGGAGGAGATGGAGGGGACAAATCTGGCACCGACTCGCCTCCACCTCTACTCTTCCGAGCAGATCATCTCCTCGTGGATCTCTCTGCTACCTTTATCTCGGGTACCCTCCTCCCCGGGTCCCGGCCGATGAGAAAAGAACCCAAGATCACCAAGGCTCGCTCCAAAGATAGACCCGAGGGCACCGATCCTCCTCTCGATACTCTGGCTCCACCGGAATCCCAAATGCCCAGACCTGCCTGCAGTCATGAATCAACAAGGTGATTCCCAAATGAGCCAGCACTTCTCGCGGTGGACCTTATCCTCAAGTACAAATAGTGGCGATCATGACTGTACTGTAGGGATCAACTTAATCCCTCCGAGATCCCAGGCCCAATATGGCTCCCCACGCTGAACATAGTGTCAGAATGGAAACAGGCCGGGTCCGAGCAGTGGTCCACCGTAAGCATCCGAGGCTGGAGCCGCTCGGAAAAGAATGTCCCTACCAGAGTATCTCGAGCGAGACAAATGACCATCTCCTCCGCGACGGCAGGGCCAATCCCGTTATCCTTCCGAATTACTACCGCCGGGCGCCTGGCAACAGAAGCAACCGCTACTCCGAGTACCCCGATCGATCGCCATTGGTGAATCGAGCCCATCGCACTGCAGACCCGTCATGGAGTGGTATAATCAAGCACCACCCGGGGTGGCCAGAATTCGTCGCGTGTCATGAACGTGGCAAGAGTACCTGCGTGATCGGGCCTCATGAGCCCAACCGGGTCACGCACGGCACGCTATAAAATGACTCTCCATGAAAATCTCCTAGCGTGCAAATCCACGTCTCCCCAGATCGGGTCCCAAGAACAATGGTCACTGATCCGAGGCCTGCCGAAAAGATGGGGCGATGAGCCTCCTCCATGTCTGCAAAGTGACGGCCGAGGCATGCATGACGAGGACTCCCCGGCTTGGATGTCCGTCCGCTTGGGAGGGCCTGACCTCCGGATTGTCTCTAAGGCACCGGAAGGCCCCCGGTCCCATCCTAGTCCAATACTTGAACCCCCGAGGCCCTCTAGGACCGGTATCAGCCGTAGGGCCGGGCCCATTCCTCCCGCCGAAAGCAATCTAACCCCGGGCCGTAAGCGGGAACCACCCCGGTATTACCATCCAATCAAGAGTGATGCAAGGGCGTGGCGTATTCACGGTCAGGTAGCAAGGTAAAGGCGTGCTCACCAGCCGGGACCGCCCTGGGCTAGGACCAATGGCCGACAATGGACTCGGAGCCAAGAACGGGAGATGGCTCCGGGCACGCACGCCGTCAGCAGCGAGGTCGGGCACAACCATCACCCAGCTGTGGTTCGCACGCCACGCGCAACAACTGGGCCAGGATCTAACAGCGGCTCACCGGGCCGGGCTCACGAAACGTGGCTCCGGCCGCACGCCCGGCCAGCAAAGGGGGCGGCAGCGGCCGCGCAGGCGCGACCACCGGTGGCAAGACGGACCCCGGGCTCGTGCACCACCTGGCTAGGAGTGGAGGCGGACGGTAATGGAGGCTCAAGGGGTGGGGATTTAAATGAATGAATATGAGGCCCCTTCCCCTTTATATAAGTGCCGTGAGGAAGCCGAAGGCCACACTTTCGCTACACATAAATCGCACTCCACCTACAAAATAATAATTTTCATTTAAAGTGCACAAAAATAAATAAAAAAATTATTATTATTATTTTAATATATATATCTAAAAATTAAAATAAAAATAAAATAAAGATAAAATTACTAAAAAGGAAAGTTACTAAAATAGCATACTATGAAAATCACCAATTTTAAGCAAAAACCAAAATTCTTTAGTCGCAATTTAAGTTTCTGCTGGACACCAAACCAGCTTAGTTTTATCGATTCGACCATGGAGGGTCAAGAGAGCTCTTAACCCTAAGTAGGCTTGTGATGCACCTCCATGCTTGGTCCATTCTTGTTGATTTTCTTCTCAATCGGGTGATTTTGGCCGACCACTGCTCTAAGAAGGTGGATCGATGATTAACCCCAAACAAATGCTCCATCTTGGTTAGCCAATTTTTGCAATTTATGGACCTTGGCTTCCCGTGATTCCCACTCAATTGAGCGCATCTACCGCTTCCTTCCTTATCACCTTCCACTGGTTTGTGCTTGTGACTCAAGTGAAATATGTTTAGCTCCAATGTCAGCGTTGCCAAATGTGAGTTGTATTTATTCCATTTCGCAATTGATATCGTATTTGGCAAGTACAAAAAATGGTCTTCCCAGATAATTTGCACATGATTGGGCCCACTTTACATCGGGTTCTGTGATCGGGCACTACAAAGTCTACTGGGTAATAGAATTTGTCTACTTTTACTAAGACATCTTCAACTATTCCCTTAGGAATCTTCACCGATCGGTCGGCCAATGATAGAGTAATGTTGGTAGGCTTTAGCTCCCCTAAACCTAACTGCTTATACATTGAGTATGGCAAAGAGGTTCACACCGGCCCCTAAATTCCAGCGTTGCTTTGTCTATGCAGGTCCCTCCAATGTTGGATCGAATTATGGGGATCCCTTGATCCCGGTATTTGACCGGGTCTGCTCTGATTATGGCACTGACTTGCTCGGTTAGGAAGGCCTTCTTTTCAATGCCTAACCCTTTCTTGACTGTGCACATGTCCTTTAAGAACTTTGCATGTTTGGGACTTGCTTAATCATGTCGGTGCTGGAATGTTTACCTTCACTTGCCTTAGCACTTCCTAAGTAAATTTCAGCTGGGTTTCGGGGATTTTTCTCGCTCTAAGGTTTCGTGGGAAATGGAGGGGGCATGCTTTTCTTCAATCGGATCCCCACTGCTCTTACCTTCCGTGCTCAGCCTCCCTTTTTCTTGCATGTTTTTAGTAGTCATAGGCACCTACTGCTCTATCTCTTCCACTCCCTCGTAGTGATTATGAGCCACTTCATCCATCCCCCGAATTGTCGGGACGAACCTACCTCACGACCCTCGATTAGGTAATGCTTGGGAAGGGAACCTTCCTCTTCTTGCAATTTCCAGCATTGTTGATTTTTTGTGATTGAATACTCGTGTGTTGTCAATTTTCTCATTAAGATTGCTCTCAGTTTCATCTATTCTTTTGTTCAAAGTGTACTTTCTTTACAATATCAATTTTCTGCACTAATTCAGACATTTATCCCCTTCGCTCCTCCACAAAATTGCCTACCACCTTGCTCAAATCTTTCAATATAGCTTGTTCAACAGAGAAGTGGGATGATGTTATCGTGGTTGAGATGAGAACCAACCGTTGTTTGGCACCGTGGGGCCATAGGCAGGGGACTAGGCTCAGGAGAGGTTAGGGTGATTCTTCCACCTGAATTAGAGTGTGTTGGTCGCACAAGTATCTCGTTGTGGCTTGTATTGGCTCCAAGAAAGATTAGCATGTTCTGACATCAAATCCTTCACTGATGGGGCACTCGGATAGTTTTCTCCTGGATGGACAGTGGGTTGACAATTGATGCATGGGTTGGCCTGTGCGTGATTTTCGGGGCCACCGTCGCACTTCATGGAGCCTTTTTCCTTCTAAATTTCCTCCACCTTCCTAGCTAGGGTTGAGATTTTTGCTTTCATTTCCATGTCCTCCGAAAGTGTAAAAATTCCTCCCCTTTGGTGGGCTGAGGGCCTCATTTTCTCCATCTCTCTCGGGTTCGGCTCATCCCAACCCTTGGAAGTTTCAGCCACATAATTCAAGAAATCCATAGCTTCATCTGGATGCTTGCTCAGAAAGTCACCTCCACACATGGTTTCTAGCAGTTGCTTCATGGTAGGTGACATACCATTGTAGAAAATGATTCACTAACATCCATGTATCAAAACCATGGTGTGGACATGCATTGATGGTCTCTATGAACCTCTCCTACTGGATAGAATTTCTATCATTACAGTCGAAGTGTAGATCTCTGTCTTTCAAACTGTTGGTCTTTGTTGCACTGAAGAATTTCTTCAAAAATTCAGCTTGAAGATTGGCCCAATTTCTAATCGTTCTCGGCCTCAATGAATTGAGCCATATTTTGGCTTTGTCCTTGAGGGTTAACGGGAATGCCTTCAACTTCAACAATTCCATGTCGGTTATACCCTCCTTAAAAGTTGTGCATACTTCCTCAAAATCCCGTATATGTGAATATGGATTTTCATTTTCCATACCATGAAATGTGGGAAGCAGGGGCACTAGGTAGGGTCTCACTGCTACATCCTCAGCAGGAGGTATGATGCAGGAAGGAGCACTAACTCTGTGAGGTATGTGATCCTCATCGACCATATGCCGGCTGGATTCACCGGGGTCCCCGCTGACTTTGGCTGCTCTTCGTAGAGGATCCATTTGGTCATCAGCACCGATTTCACAAATACCTTGCTCAACCGGGTGCACTCACTTTGCAATCTACCTCGACATCCCTCCGGTCCTAGTGTCGCATAAACACTGCTACAATGTAAAATGAAACAAAACAAAGAACACAAACAAAGCTTGCTGGGGAAGAAAGGTCAAGTGTTAGCCGTAACAAAAAATCGACCGTAAAAATAGTGCAGTGCAAGAATCGCCAAGTGAAGAAAACGGCAGCCTCGCACACTTAATTCAAAAGGATCGAAGCGTCACCAACACTTGTAATGTGGATTACAAGTACACATCAACTCATCATACGTAGCTCGGGCACCACTTCTGCAATGACGCCATTTGATTTGCGCTTACGTAGGGTGATCGAATCAACAATATTTGTTTCTATGTTCCTCCATCGTCAGAAATAAGCTACCGCAAAGATAGCGGTCTAGGGCCGAACATAGGATGGGTTTTCATCCCACGAATGACGGCATCAATGCTTGAAAATGGTGAGACTTTTTTGTTTGGATTTTGGATTCGCTGAGCGTCGAGGTTAATATCACTCGCACGGTTATGGCTTAAAAATGAAGTGTGAAATGGTAACCTTGAAGGCTTGGGTCACTAGCTTGATAACATGGGCAAGGCTAGCTGTCCTCGGTTATTTCGCATTAGGCAAATGACATAGTCAAAGCCAAACCCATCTTTGTTTAACCTATAAACCTAACTCCTAGAACCACTCCTATTTGAGTCAAACCAAATACTAAGCATTCAAAGTCCCATCCAGTATGAAACCCTAGCATTTAACCTCATTTCAATGGCTCGTAAATGACATCTAAAGGATATCAGTGCATCTACCATTAAGAATGCATTGAACCCTAAAGCATGGCAAGTATCAATTAAAATAAAGACATTAAATGGCATTAAACCCTAGTTTGGAAAGTTGGGAACCATAAATACAAAGACTGTGAACATTCAAAGCATGAAGACAATCGCAGCTGTACCCCAAACCAAGCTAGCAACCCTTCTCTTCATACAGGAGGCTTAGTTGGGCATCCCTTGAGTTGTCATCCTCACGGGTGTTCGCGCCCGAGAAAATGAGAGAAAGAGGAGAGAAGAGAGCAAAATAAACCTAAAATGAAAAGTCAAGCGGGAAACCGTATTAAAATGAAAAGTTACTTAGGTTACAGTTGAGGGGCTTATATACCAACCCCATGGTGTGAAAATGACAAAATTACCTAAAATATGAAATTACAATAGGGACAAGATGGTAATTTATCAAAACGTGGTCGTTTGGAATCAAAAACACCCAAAACACAGGCTGAGCAATTTCGCTATGCAGCAAATTTCGCTAGTATAGTGAAAATTTCGCTAGCCTAGCGAAATTTTTGTAGCGAAATTTTTGTGAGATAGCGAAATTGAGAATTTTCGCTAGGAACAGTAAATTTCTCTAGCTAGAGAAATTTCGCTAGCTAGCGAATTTTTCACATAGCGAAACTCAGCTCGGTGAAATCATCGAGGATTCTCGCATTCAAAGACCAAGAAGCCAAGCTCGCTAACCGGTTCCCAATATTCGCAAATCCATCCAAAACAATCCCGAAAACAAATTGTAAGCACTATGGACATACACACGACAATTGGCTTAATTATACAGGATTAGTGCCCAAAAAGCACTCAAACTCTGGCCTTAAATAGGGGCTCAAAATAGCACTTTGGGCACTAATCAATAAGTCCTGGGAGTACTTACTGAACCTCCGAAAGTCTAACTCCTCAATATGGTTATGATTTAAACCAATAATCTCTTTGTTATCGATATGTCTTCAATATATATGAACTGCATATGTATTTGTTGTGATCCAGATCCGCTATGGACTAATGTCCATATTTAAAATGTATCCGCATAAGTCCGATCCGACTCTTGCATGTGATATGATTCCGACCGTTCCTGGCCATCGACCTTAAGGGCAAAAAGTGAACAAAATATCTAATACGATATATCTGGGATTCGGATTTTACGGATATATCGGAAATATCGGTAATATCGGTGGATATTTTGACAAAATATCGGTAAACGAAAATTAATAAAAAATACTTTGAAATTCATGAAAATACTTTGTTGAACTTTATAAAAGACATAAATAAGCAAATATACACTTATTGAAAATAATATTCATTATAATTTATCGAGAAATTACATTACAATAGTAATTTAAAACCAAAATGAAGACCGATGTGGCTCCATTACATTATTTGATGAAGGGGTCCCATCTTGATGAAGATAATATTCATAATAAGATCTTCAAAATATTGAGATAAATCACAAAGAAAAAATAATTTGAGAGTTAAATGGAGCTTGGATGTGTATGGATGAGTTTGTAAAGAGATTGTATGACGGCGGGTATTTATAAAAATTTTGGAGTCAAAATAGTGATTACCGACATTTACCGATATTTATCGATATTTTACCGACATTTACCGATATTTACCGATATTTTACCGGAGCATTTCACCGATATTTACCGACATTTTAATCGACATTTTTTCAAAATTCCCGCACAAGTGCGCGTGTCTACGCCTGATTTTGGTGGAAAAATCGGTTTTTTCCGATGCCATTAAAAATCGCGACGACCGATTTTTTCCGATTTTCCTCTGATCGATTTTTCCACCGATTTTCTTCCTATGTCGGCATTAAAACCGATTTTTCTACGAACATCGGGCCAAAAAACCGATTTTTTGTTCCTTGCCTACGGGTACCTTCGCACAAGAAAAAGATCCGTAAGATAAGTATACGCTCTGTAAGGCATGTATATGATCTGAAATACATGTCTAAGTTCTATAATACCAGTATAAGATCCATAAGATAAGTATACGCTCTGTAAGACATGTATAAGATCTAAAATACATGTCTAAGTTCGTAACACCAAGATAATATCCGTAAGATAAAGTATATAATGTCAGAATAGACATGTATAAGATCTAAAATACATGCTCCAAGTTCAATACCAAAGATAAGATCCGTAAGATAAGTATATGCCTGTAAGACATGTATAAGATCCAACACACATGTCCAAGTTCCAGAAGACCGTATAAGTTCAAGACAAGCATAAGTCCAGAATACACGCATCAGATCCGAAATACAAGTATGTGTTCAAATGTCAGTATAAGTTCCATAAGACTAAAAGATAAGTTCCAGAAGACATGTATAAGGTTCCATAATATATGTATAAGATCCAAATACATGTATGTTTGGTAATCCACGTATAAGATCCGAAATACCGCAGATGTGCTCCAAATACTGCAGATAAGTTCCGTGAAGACCAAGAGATAAGTTTTGTAGTACTTTACAAGTACTTCCGATAAGAATAAGTTCTGCATCGCGATATCGCCCGTATTTCTGCGATACCTACGGGTACCTCCGAACAAGGGTAAACTCCGTAGTATAAGGATAAGTTCTGTAACTCCTACGGGAGTCTTGAATAAACATAAGTCTGTTATAAGTATAAGTTCTGAATAAGGATAAGTTCCAGAATCTCCACGAGTCCCGAATAAACATAAGTCCGTTATAAGTATAAGTTCTGAATAAGGATAAGCTCAGAATTCCTACTTCTGAGTCCCGAATAAACATAAGTCATAAGTATAAGTTCAGAACTCCCACGTAGAGTCTTGAATTAACATGTTTCGTTATAAGAAGAAGTATCAGATAGTTCTATTATAAATGCATGAAATTTATATTATTTGTTGTTTTATGAGTTAAATGCGTATATGCATAAGACATATGTTTCCACTAAGCTGCAAAGCTTAGCACGGGTTTTAATCCGTGTAGATACAGAGAAGACATCTGAAGACTTCCGTGATACTCGTCACAAGACACTAGTAGGGGTTCACTACATGTGTAGGTGTCATACCGATTTGTGATTCTAAAAGTTTAGTTTTGTATAAGTGGAGCGGACTCAAAAGATATGTATATGATTTGACGGACACCACTCCTGGGTGGTAGCTCTCATTATGTATATGATATTTGAGCAAAATCAAAGTGGGACAATTTCGCTTATGAGCAGTGAATTTCTGCTTATCATAGCGAAAAAATGTGCATAGCGAAATTTCGCAGGGATTGCGAAATTTTCGCTATGGTTGCAAAATTTCGCAATGCATAGCGAAAATCTTGCACTCTCCTACATCCTCCTGCATTCCTCAATTTCTTCAGTTTCACTTGACATTTCTTTATCCCGGCTTGATGAAATCGCCGAGAACTCACATAAATCAGCACCGATACGAAGCCAAGCTTGAAATGAAGGTTGAGGTTACCAAAACCTGCAAAACTATCAAAAACAACCTCGAAACAAAATCAATAGTACTAAATGGACCTGCACATGTCAATTGGCTTAATTAATATGATTAGTACGCAAAAAGCACTCAAAACCTATCTTAAATAGGACTCAAAATAGCACTTTTTGGGTACTAATCAGCCAAAAGGCTTAGAGCCTAAGAGCTCACCGTAGAGCCGAATGTTCAAAATGTGCTATGAAACACGAGCCAAGTAGCTTCGGGTCATAGAGCATAACCGCTTAAACAGGTAATGTAGCCACGGAGCCAAGTAGCTTAGTTCGCAGAGATTAACCACTCAAACAAGCCACGTAGCCACGAGCCGGGCAGCCTGGCCAGCGCAGTGTAAATCGGGCCAAACAGCCACGAGCCACGAGCAAGTGCAACTCGGCCACAGAGCGTAATGGGGCCTTAAAAGGCCAAATAGCCTTGGAGCCAAGTAGATGAGGAGCCCAGTAGCTTAGTTCGGGCAGAAATGCAACCGCTTGGAACAGCGCTACGTGAGCCACTGAGCCAAGTAGTCATCAGAGCCGTAATCAAATTAAAAAGCCAGCCACGTGAGCCAAGAATTGGTCTCAAGTAGAGCGTGAATCCGGGCCTCAACAAAGCATGTAACCACAAAGAGCCAAGTAGCCGAGGAGCCCAAAGAGCTTAGCCGCAGTTTAACCATTAAATCGGGTCATGTGCCCACAGAGCTAAGTAGTCAGAGCCCAAGAGCCAAAGCCAAGTAGAGCGCATAAGCTCAAACAAAGCATGATCCATCAAGCTGGGCAGCTCGTCAAGAGCGCAATGTACCAAATGCACCAGTGAGCCACAGAGCCAAGTAGCTCAGGAACCAAGTAGCTTAGTTCGCAGAGCGCAACAGCTCAAACAGGCCATGTAGCCACGGAGCCAAGT
This sequence comes from Tetrastigma voinierianum, assembly GCA_016808115.1. Taxonomy (NCBI): domain Eukaryota; kingdom Viridiplantae; phylum Streptophyta; class Magnoliopsida; order Vitales; family Vitaceae; genus Tetrastigma; species Tetrastigma voinierianum. The sequence goes on along the minus strand of JAEQBH010007831.1, from coordinate 41,755 downwards.
AGCTCAGGGCCCCGTAGCTCAGTTCGCAGAGCTTAACCGCTCAAACAGGTCATGTAGCCACGGAGCCAAGTAGATCAGTTCGCAGAGCTTAACCGCTCAAACAGGCCACGTAGCCACGGAGCCAAGTAGCTTAGTTCGCAGAGTGTAACCGCTTAAACAGGCCATGTAGCCACGGCTGCAACTCGCCGCAGAGCGCACGCCTAAAAGGCCAACAGCCACTGAGCCAAGCAGATGAGGAGCCCAAAGAGCTTAGTTCAGCTAACCGCCAACAAAGCTATGTAGCCACAGAGCCAAGTAGCTCGGGCCAGAGCGTAACAACTTAAAAGACCAGCAGCCACTGAGCCAAGTAGCTCAGCTCGCAGCCGCTGGGTAATGTAGCCGTAATCGCCAATTAAGCCATGTAGCCGGTGAGCCCAAGAGCCGATGAGCCTAGTAACTCGGCCGCAGCCGCATAAGATCAAAATGTGCCATGTATCCATCGGCCGGGCAGATCGGGCCACAGAAGAACACCAAACAGCCATTGCGGTTATGGGAGCCGCGGCTCAGAACTAAGAAGCCTGGGCCGCAGAGCGCAATGTACTTCAAATTGTGCCATGTGAAGCACGAGCTGCAGTCAGGGCCTGGGCAGCTCAACCGCGAAGGTAACTCACAAACATGCCATGTAGCCACAGAGCCAAGTAGTTCAGGAGCCTAGTAGCTTAGCCGCATGGCGTAACCGCTCAAACTGGCCATTTAGCCACGGAGCCAAGTAGCTTAGGAGCCCAATAGCTCAGCTCACAGAGCGTAATAGCTCAAACAGGCTATGTAGCCATGGAGCCAAGTACCTTAGTTCGCGGAGCTTAACCGGCCAACAGCTATGGTGCCATGGAGCTAAGTGGCTCGGGCTGGTAGAGTGTAGTGCCAAACAGTCATGTAGCCACTGAGTCATGTAGCCTGTATATGAAGTCGCCTTGTATAGTATGGGCCAGAAGGCCAAGTAGCCACAGAGCTGGGTAGTTTCCGGCCAGCAGAAACCACTAAACAGCCATGTACCCACGGAGCCAGATCAAGAGCCTGGGATTTCTAAATTGCAGAAAGGATACCTCAAACAGTCATATAGCCACGAGCCAAGTAGCCTAAGATCCCAGCAGGCTCGCCTTCAAGACACAGAATCAATAAATGTGCCATGTAGCCACGGAGCCAAGTAGCTCAGGAGCCTAGTAGCTCAACTCGTAGAGCGTAACAACTCAAACAGTCCATGTAGCCACGGACCTAAGTAGCTCAGTTCGCAGAGCTTAACCGCTCAAACAGGTTATGTAGCCACGAAGCCAAGTAGCCTGGGCCAAGAAGCTAACCACTCAAACAGCCACGAGCCACAGAGCCGCAGCTCAACCCAGAGCGAACCGCTCGTGGAACAGCCAAGTAGCCACGGAGCCAAGTAGCCTGGCCTGGGTGACTGGTCGTGATAGCGTAACAACACAAATAGACCATGTAGGCGAGGAGCCAAGTAGCTCAGTTCGCAGAGCATAACAGCTTAAAAAGGCCAAGTAGCCACGGAGCCATGTCAAGCCAGAGCCTAGTAGCTCGGGCCTACAGAGCGTAACCCGCCAAACATGCCATGTAACCATGGATGACTACTAGAGCCCAAGAGCTCACCGTGATAGCGCATACAAGCCTCAAACAGGCCATGTATCCATCAAGCCAAGTAGCTCAGTTCGTAGAGCGCAACTGCACAAACAGGTCATTGAGCCACGGAGCCAAGTACCTCAGGAGCAAAGGAGCTCAGTTCCCAGAGCGCAACAACCTAAACAGCCATATATAGCCACGGAGCCAAGTAGCTCAGGGGCCCGCAGCTTCGGGCTCAAAGAGCCGTGAATCAAGCCAAACAGCCATGTAGCTACGGAGCCAAGTAGGTGAGGAGCCTAGTAGCTTAACCGCATAGCGTAACCGCTCACATTGGCCATGTAGCCACATAGGCAAGTAGCTCAGGAGCCCAGTAGCTTAGCTCGCAGATCGTACAAGCTCAAACAGGCCATGTAGCCATCGAGCCAAGTAGCTCAGTTCACAGGGTGTAACAGCTCCAACAGACTATTAAGCCACGGAGCCAAGTAGCTCAAGAACCAGAAGAAAGCTCAGCAGAGCGCAACAAATAAACAGCCATGTAAGCACGGCTGCGAAGCCTAAGGGCCTAGTAGCTCCGTTCGCAGAGCGTAACCGCTCAAATAAGCCATGTAGCCATGGAGCCAAGTAGCTTAGGAGCCCAGTAGCTTAGCCGCATAACATAACCGCTCAAACTGGCCTTGTAGCCACGGAGCCAAGTAGCTCAAGAGCACAAGTAGGCTCAACTTCATGTGAGCTGCAATCAGCCAACAGCTAAGTAGCCACAGAGCCAAGTAGCTCAGAGCCCAAGAGTTTCCACCACGTAGCGCAATGTACCAAACATGCCATGTAGCCACGGAGCCAAGTAGCTCAGTTCGCAGAGCGTAACAACTCAAAAAGGCCAAGTAGCCACGGAGCCATGTAGCTCAGGAGCCCAGTAGCTCAGTATGTAGAGCGTAACAGCTCAAAAGGGTAAAGTAGCCACGGAGCCATGTAGCTCAGGAGCCCATCAGCTCAGTTTGCAGAGCTTAACAACTCATAAAGGCCCTAGTGCCTAGGACCCTAGTAGCTTAGTTTGCAGAGATTAAAAGCTAAGGAAGGCCTCAGTCACAGAAGGCCAAACAGCGCCTTTTGCAGCTAAAAGCCCAGTGAAGGCCTCAGCGCCTGTGAGCTCACGAGATCGGGCCGTAGCTCACACCCCAGAAGGCCTCAACCCACCAGAGCTCAAAGAGCTCGCCCAGTAGAGTTGAACCGCTAAGGAAGGCCTTAGCGCCCAGAAGCCCAGTTGCTCAATTTGTAGAGCTTAACGGCTCAGAAGGCCTGGCCCGGGAGCCGTGCTCGCCTGCGAACTTAACAGCCTAGGAAGGCTCCCGCCCAAGAGTCTGGGGCTTGCTCGCTGAGCATAATCATGTTAGAAAGGGTCTTGGAACCCTGAGCCCAACAACACAAACGTAACATAATGTACCAAGAAAGGGACTTGGAGCCATGTAGCTCAGGAGCCCAGTAGCTGAGATTATAGAGCATACCTGCTCAAGGAAAGCCAAGTATCCATGGAGCAATGTAGCTGAGGAGCCTAAGAAGCTCGGGGCCGCAGCGACCACTGTAGCCGCTGTAATAGACTAAGGCTGGGCAGCCACGGAGCCATGTAGCTCAAGAGCCTAGTAGCTCAAATTACAGAGCACAACTGCTCAAGAAGGCCAAGTAGTCACGGAGCCTTGCGTACTGTGAGCCAGAAGCCTGGCCACGAGCGTAAATGTACCAAAATACCAGCCATGGAGCCAAAGCCTGGCCGCAGAAGGCCGAACCACCAACAGCTATGTACCACGGAGCCAAGTAGCTCAAGAGCCTAGTAGCCCAGCTCACGTAGCGTAATGTACCAAAAGGCCATGTGACACCCGAGCCATAGCTCAGAGCCCAAGAACTCAAAAATTCGAGAGCGTAACAGCTCAAACAGGCCATGTAACCACGGAGCCAAGTAGCTCAGTTCGCAAAGTGTAACAGCTCAAAAAGGCCAAGTAGCCAAGAGCCATGTAGCTCAGGAACCCAGTAGCTCAGTTCGTAGACCAAAACCGCTCAACTAGGCCAAGTGGCCACAGAGCCAAGTAGCTCAGGAGCCCAGTATCTCAGTTCGCAGGGCGTAACCGCCCAAAGAGGCCATGTAGCTATGGAGCCAAGCAACTCAGAGCCCAAAGAGGCTCATCCTCGCAGAGAGCGTAAGACAAATGGGCCCATGTTGCCACGAAGCCAAGTAGCTCAGTTCCCAGAGCTGAGCCGCTCAAATAGGCCTTGTAGCCACGGAGCCAAGTAGCTCAGTTCGTAAAGCGTAACCGCTGAAACAGGTCATGTAGGCACGGAGCCAAGTAGTTGAGGAGCCCAGTAGCTCAATAAGAAGTGCATAACAACTCAAACAGGCCATGTAGCCACGGAGCCAAGTAGCTCAGTTCATAGAGCGTAAAATCTCAAAATGGCCAAGTAGCCACGGAGCCATGTAGCCTGGGGGAGGCCCAAGAGGCTCCGCTAGCGCAGCGTAATCGCGAAAGAGGCCATGTAGCCATGGAGCCAAGAAGCTCAGGAGCCGAGTAGCCTCGCTCCGAGCACAACCGTCAAACAGCCATGTACCCACCCGGGGAGCCAAGTAGGCTCAGGAGCCCAAAGAGAGCTCGGGCCGCAGAAAGTGTACAAGCTCAGACCATGTAGCCACTGAGCGCAGCTCGCTTGCGTAGCGCAACAGCTCAAACAGGCCATTGAGCCACGAAGGCAAGTAGCCTGTGGTTGGTAGCTCAGTCACAGAGCAAGAACAACTTCAAATGGTGTCATGTAAATTGAATGTTTAAAAGTCATCTATTTTTAGTCCATTTTTCTGCTTAATTTTCATATCAAAAGAGATAATTACTTTGCGTAAATATGAAGAAACTCAACGCATTTGTTATTAGCAGTAGAATGGAAGAAAAAGAAGAAAAGCAAGAAAAATGCAAAGTAAATAAGTTGAATAAAAGTGCAAATTAATTGGCAGAAAGGGTAAATGAAAAGAACCGGCCGAGTCATTGATGCGCTTTGGGGTTACACAAATTACCATGAGGTCGCGATCAGAAAATTGAAGGTACCTAATGCGTGTCGCGACATGGATAACAAGACATTGAGGTCACGACCGAGACCGCCATGAGAAAGTCGCAAAGCATTTAAATGGTGGTCGCGACGCAGATCGGTCGTGACATCAAGAACCACAGTTCAAAGCTACAGAGTCATGAATCGAAGTCGCGACAAGATACTGATGTCGCGACATCAAGAACAATCAATTGAGACTTGTTGAGGCATGAAGTGATGTCGCGACAAGGGATTGATGTCGCGACAGCAAGAGCAATCAAAGGAAAGATACAAGTGGCGACAAGATTGGAGCATGTAGTTATCAGCTTCGATGTCACGACAACATATTGATGTCGTGGACATCATGAGGAACAGCTTGTAACCCGGCAGATCTCTTATAGTTGATGTCACGACAAGAGATTGATGTCGCGACATCCAAGACAAGTTGAATGTCAGAAGACAGAGCCGACGCCGCGACGTGAGATCGAGGTCGCACTTCAAGAGCTTACCAGTTGAAATATACTGCAGGTCGCGACTAGATGTCACGACAAGAGACTGTTGTCGTGACACCAAGAACAAACCCGCCTGAAGGCCCCAAAGTCCAAGTCGATGTCGCTGACAAGAGATCATGTCGCGACATCGTGAACCTTCTGCATGAAAGTTGAAAAGAAATGAATCATTGCCACGATAAGAGATCGGCGTCGCGACATCGTAAGATTCCACTGATGCCTGAGTTTTATTTAGCGATGTCGCGACCGAGATCGGGTCGACACGAACTGCCGCTTGAAGGATAAAGCTCCATAAAGTAATGTCGCGGATAAGAGAATGACGCCAGCGACATCGTGAGCAAATATGTGAAGCCTACGTAAGAAGTAAGCTGATGTCGCGGATTAAGAGAATGTGATGTCGCGACATCACTAATGATCAGTATCAAGACTGTATAGACAAGGCTAAGGTCGCGACGCGAGATCGAGGTCATGAAGAAAGGGATGATGTCATGACAAGGAATTGAGGTCGCGATCGAATAGTTGATCAGCCCGATACCTAAAATCCACAGCAGTTACACGGGGATTAGGGCCCAACTGAAAACCCTATAAATAATGCTGCTATCCGTAAGAGAAAAGTAGCTTACGCCACAAACGAGGTCCGGATAAAATGGCTGCCTATTTTCTTTTATTTTTTAGTTTTCTTTTCTTTCCTTTTCTTTTATTTTTCTTTAATATGGATAGATTAGATTAGATTTATCGTTCTAGTTTTCTTGTATTTCTGGATCTGGATGTTATCGTTTGAGCTGAAGCTGAATGCAGAATTCAATTTCTTTTCAAATTACTACCTGGAATGTTTGAAGTTCAGACAAATTTCTGGAATTCGATTGCTCTGCCTAAATTGCAGTTATTCTTATGATCAGAGGAATGTTGTATCGTGTATCTGGGCAATTTAGGAATCCAAATTCTCATTAAGGAACGTTATAGCTCGAATTTATCTTTCCCGTAGTCGCTTCAAAGAAATTGTTAGACTTCGCTAATGAATTACTCGGGCTTTGGTTTATTAAGTCTCGGGATCCCTAATATCGCTTTATACCCATAAGATTCATACATTGCTCCGATTCAAGGAGGTCCTCCGGGAGCGACATAGGAAGACATTCCCCGAGAGTAATGTACATTTCTTTGGGGTGTGCATATCACTGGACTCTCGGTTATTAGGATCTTTTGAGCTTGTAAGTTCACTTAGATAAATCCTCTTCTCACTTGGAAATCAAGAACGAGTTGAACTAGTTATCTATTTAAACAAAGAGTTATTCACCAATTCGATAGCGCTAATCCCGTGTTAAATGGTGGATCTAACTAATCAAGCAGGCGGTGATCATCACTTCGAGGAGGAGCACTGAAGTCAGACATCCTTCGCTGACCGATAACTTGGAGCTAAGGCTTATAAATTCATAAAACTGCATGAAGTATTGCAAAAGAAAAACACCTGCATCAAGGAAGTCCCTTTAAGTAGTTATCTCGCTCCTATAATTCGGTAGAGAATCAGAAGAATTAGATAATGAATGTGGAGCGTGGGAGAGATACAAATTGCATCTACAACACTTTGACGTATTTTGAAACTTGAGATAATCAAGAAATTTTATCAAGATAACTACGTGAATTGATAGTTCACTATAAATCAAGCTTCTATTGATGTGTCTTCCGAGGATAACTCATTCAGATTCATTTCTTTTATTAGAAATTCATTATTCTTTTTACTCTTTATATTCCATTTTAGTTGATTGTTCATTTATTTTCCTTGTATTAGTATAATTTTCCAAATTCTTAAGCCGGATCCCACTATCATTTTATGGTCCAAATAGTGCTATTGAGTAGTCGTGGTAGTTGATTTAAAATTCTCGAGATCTCAGGATCGAGCACTGACTTAAATCCATTTTATTATTTGTCGACCTATGCACTTTGGGTGTGAATATCAGACCAAAACCAAACTTTGAAAATGATTTACTCTAAGAGATATTTAGTTTATATAGTATAATATCAACAAGTTTATGGCGCCGTTGCCGGGGATTAGATAATAGTCCTTGGTAATAGTGTCATAAATTTGTATGTGTTCTTTGGTCTATTAACAAGTTTTATGGCGCCGTTGCCGGGATTAGATAATAGTCCTTGGTAATAGTGTCATAAATTTGTATGTGTGTTTTGTCTGACTAACAAGTTTATGGCGCTTGCCGGGAATAGATAGTAGTCCTTTGGTGATGACGTCATAATCTTGCATGCATAACTAAAGCATAAATGTGCAAACATGTTTTGGTCTCAACAAGTTTGCGCATACGCTAAGCCGGGATCGAAAAGAATTTAATAAATCAATATTCGGGATGGTTAAGGAAATACTAATTTGGACATTAAAGAAAAAGAACAAAATAGATTTTCGCAAGGGTTCATTTTGGCCACCAACCTTTAAACGAAACACATTGAATATATATTTGTTGTTTTGACTAATCCTACATCGGGAGGTGTGTGTGTTTTGCTTTCAGAAAAACTTTGATGCATAGGAAACAGAACACTGACTGATTCCAGCTGACACGGAAATAGAGAGGATGCCAGAAGCCGAGAGACTCAAGAAGGTAGAAAACTCACCATGGCGTATGAAAGGCAGGATCAAAGTTGAAATACATATAAAGAAGCTAGAAGGCCTCAAATACCGACAATGGAGGATTTCTGGAGACCAATTATAGCGTTAAGAATACTCGATCGTAATGTACCGTAGTTGATGCTAATAATTTCAACTCAAGCCAGCATCGACATAATGGTCCAAACAGGACCGCCATCGGGTCATCCTAATCGAAGATCCAAATGAGCACCCGGGAAGATTCCTCGTGATGGCTAATACCGCGAACCGAATCGGGTGACCGTAAGTCATAAAACTTTATCTATTCCCATTATTCTAAGAGATACAAGATACATGGTATGAATCTTTACCATATGGTTCGTTGATACTTTGGAGAATTGAATGAAGCCTACTTTAGGTAGATTCTTTTCCCCAAATTCTCACCACGTAAAGAAGCAGGGAAATCATTGTGTTCCGTTATGGCGATGAAAGCTTGTATGTAGCTCGGGAAAGATTCAAACGCTTACGAGAAGATGTCCAATGCATGGAATAGGATCCAAACTCGTATGGACATCGATATCATGCTTTGAATGATATATCAAAAGGATCATTGATGCTTCATGCCGGAGCATTCAAACGAAAAGTGTCAAGAGGCAAAGAGCCGATTGAAGACCCGGCTAAATGTAACATGAAAACTCCTCCGAGCCGCAGGAAACAAAGCAGAGGAAAGGGGATCATGGAGCTGAGCAAGATGACAGCCATGGAAGCCAAGTTGGATGCCATTATGCATAGGTTGGACAAGCAAGAAAGAAAAACACACACTGCTCATGAAATAGGAGCAATTGAAAGGGAGTTATTGAAGGAAGTGTCGAGAGGTAATCAAGAACGCGGATGTCAAGAGGTTAATTATTCGTGAGCCAAGAGCTTACCATTTCAAAACCCAATCCTAACCTTTCTAGCACATTATCACCCGAAGACTTAGGAACCATGAGAATTTTCTCGTATGGTGGAGGGGCTTCCCAAGGCCCAAGCACAACCTCAACAAGGGTATTAATTAGCCACCAAGGTTCCAAAGAAATAGCACAAAGACTAAATGAGCCACGTGAATGAATAATAAAACGAGGAGGGCCCAATCTGCTGAAGAACGTATGTCGCATTTCATGGGGATAACAAGAAGTCATGGAACCTCCATGAGCAAAAGTTTGCGCAGTTGGAACAACTACTACCATTCTCAACAAATTTTTCGAACAATTCACCAATGCATCAAGAACCTGGAGACACAAGTAGGCAACGAGCCTAACCCCGCAAGCCGAGGAAAGATGCCTTCCAAGTGACACAAGGAAGAACCCAAAAGACTGTGATATTGCAAAATTAGAAGCTGGAAGGAGCTAGAAGAAATGAAAGTGAAAGATGATCGGCAACAAAGACGCATTCAAGATCAAAGTGGAAGAGGAACCTATGAGCAGAAAAAAGAAAGAATAGAGAGGAAGAACATCCCAAGATTCAAAGCCTCGCAGTCCCATTTCCACAAAGACTGCAGAAGTCAAGAATGGAAGAGCAGCTTGCAAAGTTCTTGAAAACCTTCCGTAGTCGAGATAAGTATGCCTTTATCGAGGTGGCAACTCAAATGCTGGTGCAAAATTTCCTCAAGGACATACCGAAAGCAAGAAAGAAAATAGTGTGAGGAAGGAATAGTAAATCTCACCGCCACTTGCAAAGGCAAGAATCATAAAGGAATTACCAAGAAGATGAAGGACCTGTGGAGTTTCACAATCCCTTGTAATAAGCTGGAGGAATTGAATCTAAGAAGCTCGCGACTCAGAGCTAGTATCAATCTGACGCCATTTCGCTGCTAAGAAACTAAGTTTGGGGAGTTGATTCCTACAATCGTTACCTTCAAATGGCGCATTGTGATCGATGGTAAAACCCAAGGAGTCATTGAAGATGCACCGGGCCATCAAGTAAGTTTGTTTTCCCCAAAGAGACTTCATCATTCGACATGGAAGAAGATTCACAAGTACCCGCTATTTGAAGACCATTCCTAGCCATCGACGCCCGATTGATATGCAAAAGGAGTTCTCATCTTGAGGGTCGAGAAGAAGTCGTTGCATTCAATTTGATCAAAAGTATACAAAATATAGACAAGAGATAAGGAAGGATGCAATAGCCGATTTTTGCCTATACTTCAACTCGTTTGTTAACAATGATTGTAACACTCCGCTTTTATCAATGAAAAGAGATGAATTCCCAAAGATAATCAAGAAGTCTATTCGAATTTCCATACGCTAGCCATTCTATAGAAACCGGTGGTTGAGCTCAAGCAAACGTAAATGATAATGGGGAAAATGTTGAAAAGCAGGAAATTCATCAAGAAACCAAGCGCGTATACTAGTTTTGAAAGAGTTGTCATGTCATTTAAAGTATGCTTACTTAGAATTACCAAAGAAAAAACCAATGATCATTTCAGCCAGATTAAGTGAGGATGAGGAACAAAGATTGCTGAAAATATTAAGGAAGCATAAGGAATCGCTTAGCTTGGTCCATATCAAGAGCAAGGGTATCACCCATCAATTTGCATGCATAAGATTCTCGCTAGAAGAGACTTCCAAACCATCTCAGAGTAGAACACTAGAGAGACTCGAATCCAAAGTGGATGGCTGAAGTAGTCGTGAAGGAAGTACTAAAATTGTTAAATTGCCAGGTTTTATCTATGCTGATCTCGTATAGTCCTTGGGTGAGCCCAGTTCATGTGGTTCCAAAGAAAGGGGGGCTTACCGTGGATCTAAATGAAAGAAACGAATTGATTCCAACAAGAACAAGGATATGACGGAGGGTATGTATTGATTACAGAAGTTGAATACAAAGAACTTAAAAGATCATTTCCTTTGCCTTCATGGATCAGATAAGTTGGACAAAGTTAGCGGTGACACCCTCACTTTGTTTTCTCGGATGGGTATTGTGATACACCGATTAAGTTATTGCACCCGAGGATCAAGAGAATAATTTCACATTCTACGCCTCTTATGGTACATTTGCCTTCGTATGATGCCTTTGCTATGTAATGCCCGCCACATTCCGCAGGTGGCGATGTCCATATTCTCAGACCGCTGGTTGAAGTGATGGAAATTTTTGGCGGATGACTTTATCGTGTATGGATCCAGCTTTGATCAATGTTTAAACAATCTGGAAACAGTACTTCAAAGATGCCAAGACAAACAGTTAGCACTGAATTGGGAAAAATGCCATTTTATGGTGACAGAAGGAATTGTTCTTGGGCATAAAATTTCTGCTACTGGACTAGAAGTTGACCAATCTAAGGTATCCATTATCAAAACTCTTGCACCACCTACTACAGTAAAAGGAGTAAGAAGCTTTTCATGGGGCACGCCGATTTTACAGAGATTCATCAAAGATTTTCAAAATAGCACCATTATGCGCATTACTCGAAAAAGATACAAGGTTCAATTTTGATGACTCGCAAGAATGCTTTGACGAATCAAGCTCAAATTGGAATGTGCACCTATAATGGCTACACCGTAATGGGATCGTGATCAAAATAATGTGTGATGCCAAGATTTTACTATGGGAGTCGGTTTCGGGGCAAAGAAAAGAGAAAGTATTCAGGGCCATATACTATGCTAGTAAGACCTCTAATGAAGCACACAAGAGAACTACTCAACAACCGAAAAAGGAGATGCTAAAGCCATAGTATTTCGGTCATGGAAAATTTAGGCAATACATTTTGGGATCCTATGTGGTAATTCACACCGATCACGCAGAAGAATCAAATACTTGATGTCGAAAAAGGAAGCGGCCAAGACGATAAGGTGGGTATGCTTTTTGCAAGAGTTTGATTTGGAAATCAAGGATAAAAGGGATGTGACAATGTGATAGACGATCACTTGTCAAGAGTAGAAAGCAAATATGAAGAAGAAAATGTCTCGCCAATGCAGAACTTCCTGCATTTGTTAACTGTTAAGGTTTCCTTCCAACTTCCATGGTATGCTGATATTGTAAATTATCTGGCTTGTGGAGTAATGCTCTCTGTGACCGCCTACCAACAGAAGAGGAAACCTTAACTGACAAAGAAAGATATTATATTTGGGATGACCCACTATTATTCAAGAGAGGTGTGACATGATAATAAGAAGACGTGGTGCTGTGGCGTGAACAAGGCAACATTTTAAATGAATGCCATGCATCACCATATGGGGGACATTTTTCTGGAGAAAGAACAGCTCACAAGATACTCCAATCAGGGTTTTATTGGCCCACTATCTTCAGAGATTGTGCAGAGTGGGTGAAATTGTGTGATCGATGCCAAAGGATTGGAAATATCAGCAGCAGGAATGAAATGCCTTAAAAGGTATTAAGGGGTGATACAAATTTTGATGCCTGTGGGAATAGATTTTGAAGGGGACTTTTCCACCATCATTTGGAAACCTATACATACTGCTATCAGTAGATTACGTCTCCAAATGGGTGGAAGCAGTGGCTTGTCCAAGGAATGATGCTAACACAGTTGTGAGTTTCTTGCAAAAGAATATTTTGAGCAGGTTTGGAACCCCCAGAACCATCATTAGTGATGGGGGAACTCATTTTGCAAACAAAATATTTGCAAAACTCATGAGTAGGTATGGGATCAAGCATGTAATGAGTTTAGCCTATCATCCCCAATTAATGGATGCTGTAAATCTCCAACAGGATCAAAAGAATATTTGAAAAGACTGAGCTCGAAAGGAAGGATTGGTCTTCCAAACTTGATGATGCACTGTAAGCGATAGGATCGCATAAGACTCTATTGGAATGTCCCCATACAGAGTTGTTTTTGGCAAACTATGTCATCTACCTCTGAATTAGAATACAAGGCAATGTGGGCCATTAAGAAGTTAAACTTCGATTTCTCAAGGCCGCAAGGAAGAAAGATTGCCTCAAATCGCCCGAATTGAAGAATCGAGAAAATGAAGCTTATGATAATGCTAGAATATACAAAGACAAGACAAAGAAATGGCATGATCAAGAGAATCTTGAGAAAAGAGTTCAGAATCAGAGAACAGTTCTGCTTTAATTCTAGATCGGTTATTTCAGGAAATTAAAATCCAATTGATGGGCCATGACAAGGTACAAGTACTACATTTGGAGCAAAGAACACCGCATCGATATCAGGAAGAATTCAGCGTCACGATAAAGGTTAAAGCATTATCTCAACAAAGGAAGAGGAAATTGAAGAACTCCAACCTGCCTTTGAGGAAAAGAAGAAGTACTACAAATGTTAGAAGTCTCAAATGAAGGACTCAAATCGAAGGGAAATAATGAGGCAACCTACGAGATTTCAAATTGATTAAATTTTCAACATTTTTCTTTTGGTTGATAAATTTTAGGTCAAATTTGTTTTTAGAAGGATAGATTTAATTTTTAGAACTCCATTGTAGTTTAATTAGAATTTTCTAATATTGCACATCTCTACATGGGTTAAAGACATGAATAAAGCAAAGCAATCGATAGAATAATTCCAAGAAATTGCAGAGAAGTCGCCACATGAGAAAAGGGAGCAACCTTCTCCCTAAACCCACCCCTCAGAGATATATTCTGAAAATTAATTGTTAAATCTTGCTTAAAATATGCCTCAAGAAATGTCTAAACCAGTAAGGATCACAAGAGAATTCAAGGTTTTGAAATCACTGGAAGTTATACAAGGTCACGCATTGTATGGGTTATGTCGCGACAGTCGCTGTCCTACAAAAAACATTGATGTCGTGGGACCCGCTTGAAAGAACAATTAGTGAGTATAGAGGAAGGAGATTACATGTCGCGACACCACCGTGATGTCACGACGCTGAATTGTCTAAAATGGGAGAAGGATTGTCGCCACATCAAACAAATCCCCGAAACTCGGTGATGGTCGCGACATCCTAGGTATGTCGCGAGCAAAGTGCGACATGTGCCAACTACTCACTTCAAAAGCCCTAAATTTAATGATCTCAAATAAAAAGAGGCGGAATTGAAGGCACACATGTCTTAATTGAAGCATTAATTAGCCCACAAAACGCTGATTGAATTGCAACAGCTTGGAAACTATTTCATTCACCCAACCCACATAACCATTCACCTTCGCCTTCCTCTCCAATTTCAACCTCCGAAACCCCAGTTAATTCCAAACTTTAAAAGCTTTCCTTCTCATTTCAATGGCTGGAAATTCACCCCGGTCCCTAACCTAGACGAGATTGGCGAGGAACACGAACAATCGAAGAAGGAAGAAACTCGCCAAGGAACAAATGATGAGATTCTGGTCGGGAAGAACAAGCAGAGAAATACCATCGGGCACCAAGCTCCGCGACTTCTCATGAAAAAGCAGGAAAAGGAAAGGGAAAGAGGAGAGAAGAAGAAGAAGCAGAAGATTTCGTCTCGCATGGTTTTTTTCTATTCTCAAAGGGAAAAGTATTATGCTAACAAGGGTTTGTCATAGAAAGGAGATTCAAAACCCCGTGACTCCTTCTGCTGAGATAATAGAGCGTAGAGGATGGAAGAGTCTCGCGCACACCAAAAGCGTGGTATACAAGACCCAAGAGAATTTTATTCAAATATGGTAGAAGGAAGGATGGAGCAGCTTTGTTGTATGTCTCGGTCTCTTACGGCCAAAGCCATCAATGAGGCCTATGGTATGACAGTCACAAACATAACCCAAATTCAAGAAATTGTTGAAACCGTAGTTTGGAAGATTACAAGAAGCTCACTAACGGTAGTGCAGTTGAACCAAGAAGAAGGAAGAACAAGAACAGTGAACAGAGGAAGCCTTACTGAAGAGGCTAAGGTATGGTTTTATTTTCTGGCTTCGGTTCTGGTCCCAACAAAACATGTATGCACAGTGAGAGAACAAGAAGCCAGGTTGTCGTATGCCATACTCCAAGGGGTATAAGATCAGCTATAGGAGTTATCATCAAGAATTCTATCATGAGATATCATGAAGGAACAAAAGAGGTCTTATTCACCCAAAGAACAATCACCGGTCCGTGGCTTCAAGGTCAGTCAAAGGAATTTGGGAGTCAAGAAGTGGTACTCAGAATCTCACCTCACTTCTTCCGACAGAGCTAGCAAGGGACCAAGAAACCTAAAGAAAAGCGGGAGGCCGGTGTAGAACGTAGAAGAAGCCCAAGCCGAGGGAGCTTAAAAGGAGACTCCGAGGGTTGCCGATCAAGGAACAGAGCACCCAGAAAACTCACCAGACAATAATGATTACATGTCAGGCACAATGCAGGCAAGATGAAGGCAGCCCCAACAGACTTCTCCATCCCCTTAGCCGCTTCCTCCTCCCGTAATTAAACTTCCAACCCGGGAGAAAGCTCAAGGGGAGCACAAGAGAACGCCAGACTGAAGCTCAATGCCTCATAAGAGAATGTATGAAAGAGCATGATTGGAAACTACAATCAGAATTCGTAGAAAGCATTTATGAAAAGAATTGGAGAAGAAGAGACCAACAAAGGGGGAGGAAGAGCTAAATAGAAAAAGAAAAGGAGCATGAAGCGGAACTACAAAGAAAAGAGAATCAAAGAGTGGAGAGAAGAGTTGATAGAAAAGAGGAACGGGACGGGAAGAATTTTGAAGCGTAAAGGGAAGAGTTTAAAAGAAATGAAGGAAGAGATCACAATCCGCTGCGTAACTCAAACTCGCCATGAAGCTTTTATAACAACTAGTTCGAGCGTGATTCTCAACTCTTAACTATGATACAAAGGAAAGAGATACGAGCAGAAGCCAAATTTTGGGGAGCAACAAAGGATTCAAGTTTTTGTACAAGTCTCCTACAAAAAGATTTTGAGAAGAAATTGATGAAAGAGATAAGAAGCGTGAAGATGCGCATCCTATGCTGCAAAGAATGGTTGGTAGATCTGATTAACAACAATCTTGCCAAATTTCGGAGGTTATGACTGAATGGAAAATACAATGAATGGCTTCGGGAAAGAGGCGTGATGAGTTGAACGTAGTTGACTTCATGAGATTTTCCTCAAGAACAAATGGAGAAGGAAACCAAGAAGAGAAAGGAAAGAAGAGAAATGAAAATTCCTGAATTTCCAGCCCATTTAGGTACATTAGACCTAGACCCACCCAACATCTTTGCTCCTGGCTATTTCAAAAGAAAAAAATAGACCTTCTCCCTGCCTAACTTTCATTACCACCCTTCTCTCATACTGTGTATCCAACTGCTGCAATTAAATCAGTAATAAAATGAGAATTTTAAATTGAATTGTTGTGTGCTAATTTGAAATTGTTTGATTCCATGATTGTGTTGCTTTTGTGATTATGGGATTAGGAATTTAAAGTAGAAATTAGTTCCGTAATAAAAACCGCGAGATGTAATGAGCTAAATTTTGAATGAAGCAGCTAGGATTAGGAATGAGCTTGAAATGTAGAATAAGGGCCAAATGAATACAAATACTGGAAACACAAGGTGCAAAAGTTACTTAAGTTTAGTCGTTAAGTCCGCACTGAGGAAGGTAATACAATAGAAGGAGTTAAAACATATTTTGAGTTTGTGGTATGAAATAATAAGTCAAGGAACCTCATGAATATCAATTAATTTAAATGCTCATTAACAAAAATGAGTCAAGGTACCCTATGGTTAGTCACAATCGGCTCAAACCAAATTCTATGAATTTGTTAGATTATTGGTTGAGGCGAAATCCCAGGGGTGATACAAATCGACAAGAGATGATGCGTGCCATTCTCGACAGCTTTGAGCCATTCTAGCCATCCCTATTCATATGTCGATGCATACAAGAGTTCCGTAAATCAGCCAACAAGCCTATTTTTCAAAATAGACCAATGGAAATCCTAACTCATCCTAAAACATCAATCCTTCAAAGAAAGAAACCCATGATTACCTGTGAATTCAAGGAGGAAGAAAGAAATGAAGTTTGGGAGTATAGATTTTTGAGGAACTCAAAAGGGAATGAAAGAAAGACAAAGAGTAGAAATGCAATAGAAAAGAAAGTTTATAGGGATAAGTTTATCTTGTGGCCTAACTCTTGAACAATTAAGTTCTTAGGGTGTTTCAACACCTAGTACCCTAATGCCATCTCGTATGGGTGCTACTAACTCCAAAGTTCGCTAAGAGTGTTAGAAAGCCTAAAAAGTTAAAACATTGCACTATCTCTCGAATGTTGATAAACAAGGAGTTTCATGGAATTACAAGTGAGAAATATGGGGCATACAGCTCTGAATTGAAGAAATTAAAGAGATGTCCCAAACATGAAGTTTAGGGGAGTTTATTATAGAAACTACAAGAAAGAAAGGGCAGATGAGGAGAGAAAAGGTCAGGAGTAATCTTAACCTAAAAATTCCTTCCATCCTACCCATTACCCAGGCCTAACAATAAAAAACCCAAAAGACCCGATTGATCTGAAGGTCGAAATCATCTACATTAGTGGAGACTAATATGAAAAACAAACCTATGGAATTTGGAAGAATAGAAACAATCAAAATTGTGAAGGACTTTAGGAGTTAAATGACTCAAGATGAAAAGAGAAAGGAAAATAATCTATTTGCTCAACAGATCCAATGAATATAAGCGTTTGTAAAACAATTTCAACAGTTTAGTTTTGCATAGTATAAAGAGTAGAGACCAACCTTGAATTGGACTTGAAGCTAGATGTACAGGAAATTATGCATACCTTGCATTGCAATTAAATTGAATGCCACTGCAGATCAAATCAGAAAAAAATGTCCTTTTATTTTGTCTGAGACAAACAAATCTTTCTTTTCTTTGCTTCGAGGACAAGCAAAATTTTAAGTTTGGGGGAGTTTGATGAGCTTAAAAGTCATCTATTTTTAGTCCATTTTTCTGCTTAATTTTCATATCAAAAGAGACAATTACTTTACAGAAATATGAAGAAACTCACCCATTTGTTATTAGCAGGTAGAATAGAAGAAAGAAGAAAAGAGCAGTAGAAATAAATGCAGAAATAAGTGGAATAAAAGTGCAACCAATCAAGTAGAGCGTAAATGAAAGAACCGGGCTGGAGCCATTGATGCGCTTTAGCATACCAAATATGAGGTCGCGACATTTAAAATTGAAGGAAATCTCGATGCGTCAGCGACATGGATAACAAGATATTGAGGTCACGACCTGAGACTGCTCATGAGAAAGCTGCAAAAGCATGAGCCGAGGCCTTTGACTCGAGATCGCCGGACATCAAGAACCACAGCTTCAAAGCTACGTAGCCGCGAATCGGCAAGTTAAGATACTGATGTCGCGAAGCATCAAGAACAATCGCTTGAGACTTGTGGAGGCAATGGTGATGTCGCGACAAGGATCGATGTCACGGCCAGCCAAAGAGCAATCAAAGGAAAGATACAAGTGGCGATAAGATCGAGCATGCAAGAATCGCTGATGTCACGACAACATATTGATGTCGCGACATCATGAGGAAACAGTTGAAACCTGCATATCCTTTAGTTGATGTCACGACAAGAGATTGATGTCGACATCCAAGACAAGTCAATGTCATGAAGATAGAGGTCGACGCCGCGGCATGAGATCGAGGTCGCGAATTTCAAGAGAGACCGCTTGAAATATTAAAGGGCGTGGACGATGTCACGACAAGAGATTGCTGTCGCGGACACCAAGAACAACCAGTTGAAGGCCCCAGAGAACTAAGTCGATGTCGCGACAAGAGATCGATGTCGCGACATCAGGAACCTTCAGATGAAAGTTGAAAAGAAATGAACTGCTGTCACGACAAGAGATCAATGTCGCGACATCAGAAGATTCCATTGACAGCTGAGCGAAGGCTATCGCGACCGAGATTCAAGTCGCGACACGAGAACCGCCTCGCTGAAGGATAAAGCTCCATAAAGCAATGTCGACAAGAGAACGACGTCACGACATCGTGGAGCAACATGTGAAGCCTACTGTAAGAAGTAAGTTGATGTCGACAAGAGAATGATGTCGCTGATATCACTAATGCCGCTCAAGACTCAGATAGACAAGAAGCTAAGGTCGCGACGTGAGATCGAGGTCGTGATATGATGATGTCACAAGGAATTGAGGTCGCGAATTTCGGAATGCGACTGGGCCTGGATACTCGAAATCCACAAGAAGCATTGGGATTAGGGCTCCAACTAAAAACCCTATAAATATCTGCGAAATTATCCGTAAGAGAAAATAGTTTAAGGCCACAGACGAGAGAACTGGATAAATGAAGGCTCATTTTCTTATTTTTTAGTTTTTTTTTTCTTTCCTTTCTTTTATTTTTATTTATGGATAGATTAGATTAAATTTATCGTCTAGTTTTCTTGTATTTCTCTGGATCCGATAAAATGCTTTGAGCCGGTTCACGTGCACTACCAAATTACTACTCGAATGTTTGAAGTTCGATAAATTTCGAATTCGATTGTTTCAATTTCAAATTGGTGCTATTCTATGATCAGAGGAATGCCGTATCGTGTAATTCAAGAATCGAGAATCCAAACATTAAGTAAACGTTATACTAGAATCATCTTTCCGTAGTCGCTTCCAGCCAGCCTTCGTTAATTTCAATAATGAATTTACTATGGTTTTGGGTTTATTGTCTCAGATCTGAATACGCTCTTATACCCTGCTAAGATTTCCGCTGGCCATTGCTCGATCTCAAGGAGGTCCTCCGAGGACACAGGAAGACATTCGAGAGTAATGCATACTTTTCAAGGTATACCGACCTGCTATTAGGATCTGAGCTTTGTAAGTTCACTTTAGATAAATCCTCTCTAACTTGAAATCAAGAACGAGCTGAACGAGTTATCTATTTTAAACAAGCAAAGAGTTCAATTTAATCTCTGATAGTTAGGCCAATCCCGTGTTAGCCGAGATCGAATCAAGGAAAGGGTGATCTATATTCTAATTTCGAGGAGGAGCAATCCGAAGTCAGATATCCTTGCTTGACCGAGCAACTGGGAGCTAAGGTTTGATGGGGCCCATAAACGGGTATGAAGTATCAAGAAAAGAAAAATACCCGTGACAAGGGAAGTCCATTTTAAAAGTAGTTATCTTGCTCCTCAGACTCTAGAATCAGAAGGAATGATAATGAAATGTGGAGGTAGAGATCCACTATGACTACAACACTTGACAAATTTGAAACTGAGATAATCAAGAAATTTTATCAAGATAACTACGTGAATTGATAGTTCACTATAAATCAAGTTTCTATTGATGTGTCTTCCGAGGATAACTATTCGCATTCATTTCTTTTATTAGAAATTATTATTCTTTATTCTTTATATTCCATTTTAGTTGATTGTTCATTTATTTTCCTTTAATAGATAATTTTCCAGCCCTTAAGCTGGATCCACTTTCATTTTATGGTCCAAATAGTATGGAGCCAGCAGCCGTAGAAGTTGATTTAAAATTCCTCGAGATCTCCGTGGATTGATATCCTGACTTAAATCCATTTTATTACTTGCTCCACCTGCACTCAGAATATCACCCAAACCAAACTTTGAAAATGGATTTACTCTATAGATATTTAGTTTATATAGTATAATATCAACAAGTTTAAGTATGCCATTGCCAGGATTAGATAATAGTCCTGGTAATAGTGTCATAAATTCTGTATGTGTTCTTGGTCTATTAACAAAAGTGAGGATGCCTCTGCCGGGATTAGATAATAGTCCCTTGGTATTTAGTGGGCCAAATTTAGAAGTGTGTGTTTTGGTTCGATCAACAAGTTTTATGGCGCCGTTGCTGGGGAATAGATAGTAGTCCTTTGGTGATGACGTCATAATCTTGCATGCATAACTAAAGCATAAATGTGCAAACATGTTTTGGTCTCAACAGTAGCCATGGAGCTAATTAGCCTGGGGCCCGTATTCGGGCCAGAGCTAACACCAAACAGCTATGTAGCCATGGAGCCACTAGCTCAGGCCCGTAGCTCCGGGGTCATTACGTGAATGCAGAACCGCTTAAACAAAGCGTATCCACGGAACCAAGTAGCTCAGGAGCCCAGTAGCTTAGCCGCATAGCATAACCGCTTAAATCACTATGTAATGCAATGAGCCCGTCAGCTCAACTCACGAGCGTATTAGCTAAAACAGCCATGTTACCACGTAGACAAGTAGAAGCTCGGGCCAGAGCCTAACTGGTCAACAGCCATGTAGCCACAAAGCCACGAGCTCAGGAGCCTGGGTGAGGGTCGGCTCCAAAGCCGAAACTGCTCAATCCAGCTGGGCAGCCACTTGAGCCAAGTAGCCTGGGAGCCGCAGAGTCAGTCATTAGGCGAACTCGCCAAAGAGGCCATCATGGCCACTGAGCCAAGTAGCTCAGAGCCTAGTAGTCACCAGAGAGCGTAATGTCAAACAGTCGCAGCTAATGGAGCTAAGTAGCCTGGGCCAGAGAGCTGAGCCGCCGCCAAATAAGCCATGTAGCCACTGAGCCAAGTAGATCGGGTCATGAGCGTAATCAAGCCTCAAACAGGCTGCGTAGCCAAGTAGCCGAGAGCCCAAGAGGCCTTAATACAGGGCAAGGTAATAACCTAAACAGCCATAGCCAAGGGTCAAATAGCCTACCACAGAAAGGGAAGCTCAAAAGGCCAAGTAGCCATGGAGACATGTAGCTCAGAAGCCTAGTAGCTCATTTCACAGAAAGCGAACTCGCTCAAACAGCTGTGGCGTAGCCATGGCTGGTAGCCTGGGGAGCCCAAAGAATCGTACCAGCAGAGCAAAACCGCTCAAACATGCCATGTAGCCACGGAGCCAAGTAGCTCAGGAGTAGCTCAGTGATTAGTGACAAAAAAGTGCTATTTTGAGCCCTATTTAAGATAGGTTTTGAGTGATTTTTGCGCACTAATCATATTAATTGAGCCAATTCGACATGTGCGTGTCCACTTAGTACCACCGATCCTATTTCGAAGTTTGTTTGGTAATTTTATGTGCTTTTGCATGCCTCGCCAATAATTTCAAGTTTGATGTCAAGTTTGCCGAATGTCGAGGATTCACAAAGGATTTCCTATCAACCAAAATGAAGAAATGTGAAGTGGAATTGATGGAAGGATGATGCAAATGGCAAACAGAGGAGTTAAATTACCGTGCATCATGGTAATTACTGGATTGCGAAAATTTCGCACCTATAGGCCTCGCAATCCTAGCGAAATTCGCTTAAGCAAAATTTTCGCTAAGCTAGCCATATTTCTCACTAGCCTAGCTAAAAAAAAAAAATACTGCTCATAGCGAAATTTTTATTTCGCTATCTCAGGAATTCGCTATGCCAAATGAAATATTAGCTTATTAAATTTTCGCTATGCTAGCGAAATTCCCCTGTATAGCGAAACTCAAATTTCGTGTTTTTGATATTTTGTTTCCAAACGACCACGTTTTGATTAATTACCATTTTGTCCCTATTGTAATCTCATATTTTAGGCATTTTTGCCATTTCACACATTGGGGTTGGCTTTATAAGCTCTCCTACAACTTTTGTAACCCTAACTTTTCATTTTTTATGCAAGTTTTCCCGCAGCTTTCATTTTAGGTTTTATTTTGCTCTCTTCTCTCTCCTCTTTCTCTCATTTTCTCGGCTGCCAAACACACCCCTTGAGGATGACAACTCAAGGGATGCTTGGCTAAGCCTCCAAACCTTGAAGAGGAGGGTTGCTAGCTTAGTTTTGGGGTTACTGCAGGTTGTCCTCATGCTTTAAATGCTACAAGTATGGTATTTATGGTTCCAAACTTTCCAAACTAGGGTTTAATGCCATTTAATGTCTTTAACTGGTCAGCCTTGTCATGCTTTAGGGTTCAGTGCATTCTTAATGGTGATGTGATATCAACCTAGATGTCATTCCCAAGCAATGAAATGAGGTTGAATGCTGGGTTTCCTAGCCCGGCCCGGGACACAAATGCTTAGTATTTGATTGGACTCAAATAGGAGTGGTTCTAGGGTTAGGTTTTATAGCTAAACAAAAATCCGGTTTTGGCTTTGACTATATGTTATTTGCCATAATGCGAGGAAATAACCCGAGGACATCTTCATAACCCCATTATATCAAGCTGATCAAACCTTCAAGGTTACCATTTCACACTTTAATTCAAAGCCACTTAGGTTGCTCGGTAAACAACCAACTCCACATTTTGCTTCAAATCCAAAGTCGAGCAAAGTCTACGTTTGCAAACATTAATACGAATCATTAGGTAGGATGAAAACGATCGCGTGTTCGACCACCAGACCGCTATCTTTGGTAAGCGGCCGGCGTGGGAAAAATATAGGAAACAAATATTGTTGATTCCGGATCACCCTATTGTGGCACGAATCACTCAGCTCGCAGAGCGTACAAGCTCAAACAGGCTATGTAGCCACGGAACCAAGTAGCTCAGTTTCCGGGCGCCGGCTCCAAACATGCCATGAGCCCGCGGGCCCAATGCTTTGGAGCCGTGCTTCGAAGCCCAGTAGCTCGGTTCGCGGAGGCGCCTGACTCAAATAGACTATGTAGCCATGGAGCCAAGTAGCTCAGGGGCCCAGTAGCTCAGTTCGCATAAGCATGCCGGCAAACGGGCCATGTAGCCCGCAGAGCCAAGTAGCTGGGCCAAATAGCTCCATTGCCTGCCTGCTTAAGCTTAAAGCGACCATGTCTAGCCCACGCGGAGCCAAGTAGGTCGGGAGCCTAGTAGCTCAGCTCATAGAGCGTAACAGCTTAAACAAGCCATGTTGCCACGGAGCCAAATAGCTCGGTTGCGGCGTAACGCTCCAAACGGGGCCATGCTTAGCCCGAGCCACGTAGCTGAGACGTGCTTCCGGTTCGCGGGCGTGTGGCTCAAGCCGAGGCCATGTAGCCCGCAGGCCCATTAGCTCGGTTCGCGAGAGCGTAACAACTCCAAAGACCAAGTAGCCACGGGCCATGTAGCTCGGGGCCTAGTAGCTAAGTTTGCAAGTAACAGCTTTCAGGTCGGGTAGCTACGAGGCCATGTAGCTCGTGAAACTCGGTTGCGAGCCGTAACGACTCAAAGGCCCAGTAGCCTTAGGGAGCAGTAACCAGGAGCCCATTAGCAGGGTTGCGCCTTCGACTCAAAGAAGGCCCCAGTGGGAACCTAGTGGCTCGGTTTTTGCTAGCATCTTTGCTTAGAAAGGGTCTTGGGCCAGGGCCACTAGCGACACGGCTTTTAAGGCATAACGGCAGAAAGGGTCTTGGAGTGTGCGGCTCGGGAGCCAGTAGCTTCAGTTATAAGCCTAACTGCTCAAGGAAGGCCAAGTAGCATTCTTGGAGCCATGTAGCTAAGAGGCCTAAGCATTTCGGTTTCCAAGAGCTTAATTGCTCAAAAACGCGAGGCCAGCCTGAGGCTAAGTAGCCCGTGAAGCCATGCTGTAGCATAGGAGCTGGTAGCCTGGGTACGGGCGTAATGGCTCAAAGGCCAGACGCCACGGAGCCATGTAGCTGGGGGGCCCCTGAGCTCGGTTTGGGCGTAGCAGGTCAAGGCCACGTAGCCAAGGAGCTAAGTAGCTCAGTTCGCAAAGCGTAACCACTCAAACAGGCCATGTAGCCACGGAGCCAGTAGTCAAAGCCAGTGGCTGGGTTCGGGGAGCATTTGAATAAGCCCATTGAGCCATGGAGCCAAAGTGGCTCGGGGACCCAGTAGCTCGGTCAGAAGGGCGCAGCGGAAACTCAAACAGGCCATGTAGCCCACGGGCCAAGTGGCTGATGGCCTAGTAGCTCAGGTGCGCGAGTGTAGCAGGCTCAGACAAGCCATGTAGCCGCGGGCTAAGTGGCTCGGGGCCCGGGTGGCTTAGCCTCATAGCGTGGCACTCGGCGGCCATGTAGCCAGTTAAGAGAGTAGCTCGGGAGCCCGTGCTTCGGCTCCTGAGAGTATAACGGCTCAAATAGGCTATGTTGTCGCTGGAGCAAAGTAAGCTCGGTTCGTAGGAGCTTAGGCTCAAGCCGGGCCGGGTAGCCACGAGGCTAAGTAGTTCGAGAGCCCCGGTAGCTCGGCTCACGGGCGTAACGCTCAACGGGCCATGTAGCCAAGGAGCCAAGTAGCTCGAGTTCAAGGCGTAACAACTCAAAAAGGCCCAGTAGCCACGAGCCATGGCTCGGGAGCTCGTGGCAGTTTGTAGGCGCCTTTGACTCAAAGCAAAGTAGCCACGGGCCATGTAGCTGAGGCCCGTATTTCCGGTTCGCGAGGCTTAACAACTCATAAGAGATGCTAGTGCCCAGGACCCTAGTAGCATAGTTTGCAGAGATTAAAAGCTAAGGAAGGCCTCGGCGCATAAAAGCCATTTGCTCGGTTTGCAGCTAAAAGCTCGGGGAAGGCCTCGGCGCCTAGGAGCCTCGAGGCTGCGGGTTTGAAGCAACGGCCCGGGAAGGCCTCGGCGCCCGGGAGCTCGGTAGCTCGGGTTTGTAAGAGTTGAACCGCTAAGAGGAAGGCCTGCCAGCGCGAAGCCCCGGTTGCTCAATTTGGCAGAGGCTTAGCGGCTCAAGAAGGCCTCGGTGCTCTAGATTTGTGCTTCCGGTTGCGGGGGCTAACGGTTCGGGAAGGCCTCAGCGCCCAGGAGCCTAGTTGCTCAGTTTTTGGAGCATAACTGCTTAGAAAAGGTCTTGGAACCTCGGAGCCACTTGGCATAAGCTTTTCGGTATAACGACTCAAAGAAAGGGACTTAGAGCCATGTAACCCAGAAGCCCAGTAGGCGAGATTATAGGTATAGCGCTCAAGGAAAGCCAGTAGCCATAGGCTTGATGTGGGCGGGGAGCTGGGGCTCGGAGTTTTTTCGAGCTAAATGCTCGAGGTAGAATAGCTAGAGGCCAAGTAGCCACGGATCCATGTAGCTCAAGAGAGCTCAGATTACAGAGCACAACTACTCAAGAAGGCCAAGTAGTCACGGGTATGCATTTCAGGAATTAAGTAGCTCGGTTCTTGAGAGAGTAACATTTCAAAATACCCAGAGCGCCCGCGGGCCAAATAGCGGTTCGGAGTAACCCTCAAATAGGCCATGCTGGCCACGGGCCAAGTGGCTCGGGGCCGTGGCCGGGTTCACGAGGCGTAGCAGCTCAAAAGGCCATGTAGACACGGGCCGTGGCTCGGAGCCCCGAGTGGCTCAAAAAAGGCCATGTAACCCGCAGACGAGTAGCTCGGTTAAGTAAAGCGTAACATTTCAAAGGCCAAGTAGCCACGGAGCCATGTAGCTCGGGAGCCCGATGGCTGGAGTTCGTAGAGCTAATGGCTGAAATAGGCCAAGTGGCCACGAGACCGTAGCTCGGGGGCCAGGTATCTCGGGTTCGCAGGGCGTAACCACCCAAAAAGGCCATGTAGCTATGGAGCCAAGTAGCTCAGCTCGTAGAGCGTAACAGCACAAATAGGCCATGTAGCCACGAAGCCAAGTAGCTCAGTTCGCAGAGCTGAGCCGCTCAAATAGGCCATGTAGCCATGGAGCCAAGTAGCTCAGTTCGTAGGCGCTAGCTGCTCCAAGCAGGGTGATGCCTAGCCACGGGCCAAGTAGTTGAGGGCCCGGTGGCTCGATAAAAATGCGTAGCAGCTCAAGCGGGCAATGTAGCCGCGGGCGAGTAGCTCGGTTTCAGAGTAAAAGCTCAAAATGGCCAAGTAGCCACGGAGCCATGTAGCTCAGGAGCCCAGTAGCTCAATTCGCAGAGCGTAACCGCTCAAACAGGCCATGTAGCCATGGAGCTAAGTAGCTCAGGAGCCCAGTAGCTCAGTTCACAGAGCATAACCACTCAAACAGGTCATGTACCCGCGGAGCCAAGTAGCTCAGAAGCCCAGTAGCTCAACTCGTAGAGCGTACAAGCTCAAACAGGCCATGTAGCCACGGAGCAAAGTAGCTCAGTTTGTAGAGCGCGACAGATCAAACAGGCCATTGAGCCATGGAGAAAGTAGCTCAGGAGCCAAGTAGCTCAGTTCGCAGAGCGCAACAACTCAAACAGGTCATGTAGCCACGGAGCCAAGTAGCTCAGGAGCCCAGTAGCTTGGCCGCATAGCATAACCTTAATGACCATGCAGCCGGAATTGATGGCTCGGTGATTAGTGCCATGATGGTGAGGCTAAAATCAAGCAGAAATTTATACACCTAAGTTCCTGCTCTTTGCCGTAGGTCGAGCTGCTGCAGTATAGTGGTCCCCAGGAATTCGAACACGGGGATGGGTTTTCATCCTAAAATGATTTGCACTAAGTGCACGAAGGTAGGCTTTCTATTTGGACTCTTTGGATTTGCTTCAAAACGATTAAATAAGGTTGAAAACTGAGAAATTGTAAAAACTAAAAATGAAGTGTGAAAAGTTAACTTTGAAGATTTAGGTCATAACATTGAAGTTAGGCAAATAGGAGGTAATCCTCGGGTTTTATCCTCGCGTTATGACATACAACCTATAGTCCAAGGCATAGCAGGATCTATGTTTATAAACCTCACCCTTGAAATCAACTCCTGTGAGTCAACACAGGTAGCATGCATCTGGACCCTTTACTATTTGAAACCCTAACATTTAAATATCATTTAAGAGGCTCGTAAAGACCATACCAGAACCACAGTGCATCCGCATTAAGTATGCATTATATCCTAAGCATGGAAGTATTGGCCAAATCAATAACATTCAATGTTATTCAACCCTAATTTGAGAAGATGGGGTCATAAACACAGTACCTGTGGCTTTAATACCAAGGACAACATCATATGCCCCGCCCCACCAAGCTAGCTCACACTTCCTCTTCAAAGAAAGGAGGCGCGAAGCATCTCTTGAGTTGTCATCTCGAGAGGGTGTTTGGCAGCCAAAGAAAGTAAAGAAAGGGAGAGAAGAGAAAAGCAAAACCCTAATCTGAGACTTTATTTACAAAAATGAAAACTTACAAATTCTTCTCCTGCGGTATTTGCTTCCCAAGAAATTCTCCCTTTTCTTTATTACAAAAGAGGGGTTTATATAGGCCACCTCAATACATGAAAATACTAAAAAACCTACAAATTTGGCTAAGTTAAAGGACAAAGAGTAATACTAAATTTGGAAGTGGTTCTAGCATTAAATACAAAAAGCATGGCTGAGGCGTTGAATTTCGCTAAATTTGAAGAATTTACAGCTAGTATGAAATCACCGGTATAAGCAACAGGAAATTTAAGCTAAAGCCTGTTGTTCGCTAGCTAGCGAAATTCATTAACAACGAGAATACTAAATGTATTTAAGATTTAAATTAGGAACGATTACTTACCTAAGCGAACTAGTTTGGTCTGCGAAAATTAGCAATTTTAGCTAAGGTTGCGAAATTTCGCAATCCCTAGCGAAAATTTTAGCAACTCATGAAAATTCCGGGCTTTGTTGATCTCTTGCATTTCATCACATATTCCAATTGCATCAATTTTTTCTTCACTTTGGCTTCAATTTTTCATTGATTCTTGGATTCAGTTGATGGCTGACACTTGAGTTCAAACTTCATGATTCATCATACATCCGATATTGAACTAAAGTGCGCAAAAGCTCTGAAACATCGAAAAATACTCTCTAAAGCGCATAAAGTGCTACTAAGAAAACTTGAACACTTCAATTGGTATAAATGACATGATTGAGTGCGCAAAAAGCACTCAAAACCTATCTAATATAGGGTTCAAAAATAGCACTTTTGGGCCTTACCCCAACCAACGTTGCTAGTCCTTAGCAAATGCAAAAATAAAAGGAGATGCATGTGGTGATTTTCAAAAGGCTATGATTCAAAGGTTTATGTACATATAAACGTATTACCTTAAGCGAAAATTGACATCAAAGTTGTAAAACCAGTATGAAGAACCAAATCTATACAAAGAGCAATTCTAGGCCAATCTTGGATCCATGATTCTCAGCGAATTTCCACCTAAGTCCTAATGGTTCTTTATATAAGCAGATACGCCAATGGATTACTTGAAATTTTTCCCTCCCACAAACCTAGCGACATGGCCTTAAGGTACGTTGAACAACCTAGATAAGGATAGTTCTGCACTTCTTTCTTTATTCAACTACATTGTAGGATGCAATGCTTAAAGTCGACTTCACCAAAGTCCGTGTAGCGATTCACCGATGACTCCCAGCCAATTAAGGTTTGGGGCATCGGCCCAGGTCGATGACCACTAATAACTCTAAAGGCTTCACCGGGCCCGCGAATGACTTGAAAATCAAGCACCTACAAATCGTTAGACTCTACCTATCCCCGTATAGCAGACACTATTGATGACTCCTGACCAATTAAGGTTCGAACTCGGGCTTCAAACTTTACATATATACCCCTCGGAATGGTGCTCGGTTTCAAGAGCCAAAAAACTTCCGACTTTATTTTTCTTTTTTCTTCTTTTCTTTTTCTTTTTCTTTTGCTTTTTCTTTTCTTTTTCTTTTGGAAGACAACATTGGTCTTCAAGTATGGGTAACCTGAGCCTATCCTAGGTTGCCAACATGCTTAAAATGAAATTTAGCCGCAAGCGAAAGGAAGTAAACAAATTCCATGACCTATTGAAAAATGAATAGGTGTGTGAATTAGCATAAGGAGAAATTTCCAAGTTGAGCGTCTTGGAACGATAAGTGACGAAAAAATTTGTTTTGAGCATGGAATTTGTTCTAACATATGGGTGACAAAATAATGATTCAATTTTCCAACAAAGCAATTCAATTGTCCAATTGTATGATTCAATTGTTCGATTGAAAAGCTGTTTACACCGATTGGAAATACTAAACATGATATGCAAAAGGCGTATATATATAGCGGAATAAAGCATTATAGTCAAAGTGGCTAATACATGAATATCAAGCTAAACATACAAAAGTATCCTTTACTTTACTATGGCTAATAAAAATCTAATCAAAATCGGTAGGCGGTTTGATAAAGGCGATAACTATACAAAAATGTAAAAGAAACCTAACCACCTGACTGCTTGTGGTGGTGGTGGTGGTGAGCACAGAACTGCTTCTTTAGCTGCCCATCGAACATCAAGAATGGATTTGTGGTGGGGTCCTCGTGGAAGCCGGGAACATGAGAAGACCCGGATGCGTCCTGTGTCGGCATGGAATATGCTTGGGTGACCTCGATCTGGGAACACTTTCGTAGCTAGCTAGGTGAGCCGAGATGGCATCCATCACACGACTATCTCTCGGTGGCACAGTTGTACTCCCACGAATGGTGTCTTCAGATAGGATGGGCGAGTATGTTGCCTGGCTAGCGTGTAGTGCGTGAAGGAGGGATGGGTGACATCTGTGGAGCCGGACTTCTCTTGTATCTCGGGCTGAGGCGGTGTATCATCTGCCATGGTGGTCTCGCCTCTGACCAGTGCACTCCTGCGGTCTGTGGTCGTAAGTCGAAGATGCGGGCGTAGTCATGCAGCTCAACGACGCGAGCCGGGGGCATGAACCCTCGTCTCGATCTGGGCTCTGGGAATCCCACATGCTCGAGACATGAGCGGAGGTCTCGGCATAAGTAGTGGAATGCTCTACGCTCGTCACCCGAATCGCCAGATGGACCTTGCTCCTCAAAAGCTATGAGGCCATCGCCATTTCGGAGAATTGAACGAAATCCCAAGGGCCGTCAAAGCGCCTCCCAGATGGCTCCCCTCCCTGCACATAATCTTGCGGAGGAATCGCTCGTCTGAACGGATGGTCAGCGGCTTGGCATCGAGGGGCGGGGCGCCTCTGTAAAATCTTTGGTCAGCGAGTGGTGTCTCACGGCGGTCTTTCCGAACACATCTGCGATGAGGGGCGGGTGGGCGTCTGTAACCCTGCACGTGGCCGGCGGTATATGCGGGCTGAAGTTTCTTGAAATATCGGCTAGCTGCAGTACTCGTCCGTCATCAATGTTGAAGCGGCTCATGGCGGGACTGGGCGATCCTCCCAGGCGTCATCCGGTGGTAGAGCTGTGGTACCGCTCGTGGTATCATCGCGCCGAGTCGTGAAAGGCAATGGCGAATAATCCTCGATCAATCTCGCATAGACTCCGTGCTCCAGGATCGGTCTCGGCGGGGACGTCGTAGTGACTCTGATGGAGCGGTCGATGGAGTCGTACATTCCGGAATAGAGGTTCCCCTCTGGCACAATGGCCTCCGAATCCTGGCGGCGCAGTGGTGATGAAGTCGCCTCGCGGATGTGGCCCAGTGGCGGAGTTGCGGCCAGAGGATGATGATTCGCTGGGCCGATGTGAGGGCCGGCTTAGAGAACTGGGCCTCCGAACTCTCCTCCCAGTCTTGGTGATGGGGCACGAAGGGTCCAGTCAGGTGTTGTCAGCGTTGGAGATCCGAGGCTCACCAGTGCGGCCTCGAGGTGCGGTGATGAATGCTTGGAGTCGGGATGAAGTGAGGCCTCTCTCGGATATCTTTGAATCTCACTCGGGGCCAAACACGGGACCCACCTCGAGTACGAACCATATCTGAAATCGAAATAAAATACTGAAAAAGGGCTCGACTCACTGAAAATGCAGAATTTGGTCTGCTGTAGAACTAAGCGAGGCTCAGAAAGACGGCGAGGCACTTTGAAAATAGCAGAACCGGGCTCAGCAGCGGTAGTCGACCTGGCTGGCAAATAAAGGTTGATAAAAGACGAATCTTGAGAAGCGGGCGAAATAGTGAGCGAAGGCACGGTAGTGATATGCGCGGTGGAGGCTCGAGCTCAACGAGTGTGGCTCCGGTGCAGGGGCGATGAGCGGTCGAGGGCTCGTCTTGTATGACGTGGTGGAGAGCTCGGTCGGGCTCGATGAGGTGAGGCTTGAGGTACATGCAAGAAATTTAGGGTGCCTGAGAAATTCTGGTAGGCGTGGCGACTCCCGGTTGTGGTGTGCAAATCCGGCGGTGCGAGAGCGATGACCGGCGACGTGTAGGAAAGCTCCGGGAAGGGTCGACCGAAATTTGAGACCTTGTGAACTCACGAGCAAAATGCGTGGGAGCCTGCAGGGAGGCGAAAGTGAAATGGCGAAATGGACAACCCTTCCACCATGTTTAAATAGGCTCGTTTGTGGCAGCCGAAGGGTCTCTCATTCCATTTTTCGCTACTTTTGGCGAATTTGGCCATGCTGGCCTTCCTGAAATCCAAAAATTTTAAATTAAATATTACTACTATAAAAATTATTATTATAAAATTTACTATATGAACTATAAATAAATTTAACAAAACAATATTATCTTATAAACAAAGTACTAAATATTAAAAATTACTTAAATTAAAAAGTTTGCTAAAAATATTGAAATTAACTAAAATTTACTAACTTAAAACAAAACAAAAAAAATAAACATGGTGACCTGCAATTTGGTTTATAGAAACACCAAACCAGTTCATTCTCGAATTTGCTGAAATTCGAGGAGAATGATCATCACCGACCTACGATGATGCAGTAGATTCGATGTGTTGGGTGCCCCAGTGTTTGATGCTGCTCCCTCCTTTGATGGCTTGTGGCGAGCGGTTGGCTTGCGGGTTGGTGTTGATGGCAAGACCAATATCTCCCTCATCTCATGCTTATTACTCCTTGCATTTCTGCCTGCTTGTGTTTTCACGCACAACGATCCAGGTGAAACAACTTCATGAATTTGATTTTCGGTTTCTTTCAAAATTTTCTTGTTATTCAAATGGAAGATGTTTATCCCAGTCATGTTACCAAAGGTTGGTTAAGCTCCATTCCGGCAGAATTATTGCATTGGGTGGCTTAAGTAGATGCTTCCTAGATGATTGGTACGCCAGTTAGGTTCGCACGGTGGCTCGGTGTCAGCGCCACAAAATCTCTTGGGTAGTAGAATTTGTCTATTTTCACTAAGACATCCTCATCTATCCCCTTAGGGATTTTCAGCGATCTATCGGCCAATGATAGTGTGATGTTGGTAGGTTTAAGTTCACCTGACACAGATGCTTGTATCTTGAATAAATTTAGGTTAACAACGGCTCCTAAATCAAGTAATGACTTGTCTATGCAATTCCCACCAATATTATTTGAAATTGTGGAATCTTTGGATCCTTGTATTTGACGAGGGGTACTTGCTTTGGATTATGCTTGTGACTTGCTCGGTGAAATGCCTTCTTCTCAATGCCGAGTCCCTTCTTAATTGTGCAAAAGATCTTTCAAAATTTTTGCATAAGCAGGGACTGCTTGGATATCCCAAAGTATATTAACCTTCACTTGCCTTAGGACCTCAAAATGCACCTTTGTGAGATGCCTTCTTCTTACCTTTAAGTGCTTGTGGAAATGGAGGTGGAATGCGGTATTTCATTGAATCCTCCTTTAGGAGAATATGCTCAGACTGCAATTCTTCTCCTTGATTGGATTCTTCAACAGGCTTTGGCATAGGTTGATCTTTCTTTTCCACTCCTCGAGGTATTCTGGCCTTAACTTCATCCATTCTGGGTGTTGGATGATCCTTGCCTCATAAGTTCCCTTGGGATTTGGAATTGTTTGTGATGAAACCTCCTTTCTCTTGTACCTCTAGCAACTTGTTGATCTTGGTTGTGAATGCGTAGATTGTCAATTTTAAGTTTGAGATTGCTCTCAAGCCCATCATTCTCTTATTGATGTACTTCTGATATCAATCCCTTTGTACCGGTTACTTTTATTGATTATTTTGTTCCTCAACAAAGTTGCCTACGCCTCGAATTCAATATGGCTTGTTCCGCTGAAGAGGATGGTGGTTGTTGTGATGGTACTGGCTGAGGTTTGGCACGGGGTACATAGGCGGGGTTGGGTCTCCGTGCGAGGTTAAGGGTGATTCCTCGATTGGAATTAGGTACCATATGGAGCATTGGATTGTTGTGGCTTGTATTGTCCCTACCGGTGTTTGCACGTGCGACATCAAATCATGCTGCGGGGGCCATAGGACATGGTTGCTAGGTGTACGAGAGTTGGAAATTGGTGCGGGGTGGTGTGGCCAGGATTTTCGATCCCTTGCTGTGCACCTGCAAATTTTGTTGCCTTCGAGCTCCTGCCTTTCTAGTAGGGTTGAAATCCACAGCTCTACATTTCTATTTCCTGCGGTAGTGCATACATCCACCACTTTGGTTAGCGTGGGTCTCATCCTTTCCAATTCTCTAGGGTTGGAATCCCAACCCTTAGAAGTTTCAAGCGTAATTTAAAATCCATGGCTTCATCGGGATGCTTACTCGAAAGTCTCCTCCACACATGGTTTCAGTGTCTCATGGCGGGAGACATACCACCATAGAGTGGTTCACCAGCATCAGTGTCAAACCCATGATGTGAATGGGCAGTGGTTTCCATAAAATCTTAATAACTGTTAAAATCTATAATCATGTTTTTGCAGGTGTAAATTGTCTTTTTCTAGGAGTGTGGTCTTATGAGCAGCGAAGAACTGTCGGGAATTCAACTGTTCTTTCATTGATTTTGAATGGTTCTGGAGTCTGATGAGTTTAGCCAAATCTTGGCCTTGTCCTTTAGGGTCAATGAAATGCTTTAGGCTTGGCAAATCCATGTCCATCATACCTTCCTTGGTGAGTGCAAACCTCCTCAAAATCCTAAATATGAGTGTATGGATTTTCATTTCCATACCATGATGTGAGGGTAGGGTACCAAATAAAACCCTGCTTTGCTTTGTCGCCGACGGGAGGATACGGGGATGGGGCAACTCTAGGAGGAGTGGATGTGATCCCTCATGGTTACATAAGCATTTGGATTCATGGGGTTCTGGTTGACTCTCATTTGTTTCTCAGGTATGGATCCATGGTATCATTATGTGCGACTTCACGGCCAAGGTGGGTTGTGTGCCGATTCTGTCTGATCCTACTGATGGGTCTATCCCACTTATTGCGCCAAACACACATTCTGAAATTGTAGAGACGAGAGAACTAACAAAGCTTGCAAAAGGTTACAAGATTAGCTAACAAAAATTAAAAACTAACTGAATGAAAAAGCTGAAAACGGTCTGCTTGGGTTCTTTGCTAAGTGCTAGCGCGTTCTATGGCGAGTTTCAAAAAGAGTAAAAAGATTACCTTCACTTGTGATGTTGATCACAAGTACCTTTAACACCGTTAGTGTGGTTTTGGCACCATCCGACAGCAGTATAATTGATTCGTGCCCTGATGGTGAGCTAAAATCAACAAAATTTATATACACCACAGAGTTCTATCACTGTGTAGTCAAGCTCTTTGCCAGTATGTGATCTAAGTCGAACACGAGGATAGGTTTTCATCCTAAAGTAATGAAGTTTGCATAAGTGCACGAAGGTAGGCTTTCTATTTGGACTCTTTAGTTTGCTTCAAAAAGCGTTAGATAGGTTGAAAAAGCGAAATTGTAAGCGAAAATGAAATTGTGAGAAAAGTTAGCTTTGAAAATTTAGGTCACTAACTTGGTAGAAGTTAGGGCAAACAGAATGTCCTAGGGTTTTTATCCTCAGCGTTATGACATGCAACCTATAGTCGAGGCATATACTTAGGATCTATGTTTAACCTATGACCTCACCCATGAGAAATCAACTCCTATTTGAGTAAACCTGGGTGTAGCATGCATCACATGGCCCTTTACTATTTGAAACCCCAACATTTAAATATCATTTAGGAGGCTCGTAAAGACCATCTAAAGACAGCGAGTTCATCTAGCATTAAGTATACCTTTGTATCCTAAAGCATGGAGAGTATTGGCGAATCAACATTCAATGCTATTCAACCTAATTTGAGAAGATGGGGTCATAAACCACAGTATCTATGGCTTTTAATACAAGAGGACAACATGCATATGCCCCACCGCGAAGCTAAGCTTCCTTCCTCTTCAAAGAAAGGAGGGTTGTGACATCTCTTGAGTTGTCATCCCGAGAGGGGTGTTTGGCGACCAGAGTAAGAGAAAGAGGAGAGAGAAGAGAGAAAAGCAAAACCTAATACGAGACTTTATTTACAAAAATGAAAACTTACAAATTCTTCTCTCCCCCAAATTGTTGCTTCCCCAAAATTCTCCCTTTTCTTTATTACAAAAAGAGAGGGGTTTATATAGGCCACCTCAATACATGAAAATACTAAAAAACCTACAAATTTGGCTAAGTTAAAGGACAAGAGAGTAATACACCAAATTTGAAGTCGGTTAGCATTAAATACAAAAGCATGACGAGCGTGAATTTAATAAAATTTGAAGAATTTAAGCTAGGTAAGCGAAATCACCCGGTATAAGCAACGGGGAGATTTAGCTAAAAAGCAGTGATTTATAGCTAGCGAGAATTTATTAACAAGCGAAATTTTCGTGTGTAATCTGAAATTTAAGCTAGGAGCAGTGCCTAGCGGCTGGTTTGGTCTCTGAAATTGGCAATTTTGACTGGGTTGCGAAATTTTGCAATCTAAATTTTCACAACTCTAGCGAAAATTCGGAGCTTTGTTGATCTCAGCATTTCATCCACATCTTCAAGCGCACATCAATTTTCTTCACTTTACTTCAATTTTTTCATTGATTCTTGGACTAGTTGATGAGTGACACTTGAGTTCAAACTTCATGATTGCATCATACATCCCAATATTGAACTACAAAGTGCGCAAAGACACAAAACATCGAAAATACTCTCTAAACGGCATAAGTGTTACTAATAAAACTTGAACACTTCAATTGGTATAAATGACATGATTAGTGCGTAGCTTTTCAGAAACACATCTAATATAGGGTTCAAAATAGCACTTTTTGGGCACTAATCACTCAGCTCACACAACGTAATAGCTAAAACATGCCATGTTACCACGGAGCCAAGTAGCTCTGTTCGCAGAGCGTAACCGCTCAAGCAGGGCCGTGGCCACGACCACGTAGCCTCGGGGGCGATAGGTTGGATTTCTTAAGCGAAACCGCTCAACTAGGCCATGTAGCCATGGAGCCAAGTAGCTCAAGAGCCCAGTAGCTCAGTTCGCAGGGCGTAACCGCTCAAAGAGGCCATGTAGCTACGGAGCCAAGTAGCTCAGGAGCCTAGTAGCTCAGCTCGTAGAGCGTAACAGCTCAAACAGGCCATGTAGCCACGGAGCAGTAGCACGGTTCGCGGCGGGCCGCTCAAATAAGCGATGTAGCCACGGGCCGTGGCTCGGTTCGGCGGCGTGTCGCTCAAACGGTCATGTAGCCAAGTAGGCGAGGAGCCCGAGTGGCTCGATAAAGTGCGTAACAGCTTAAATGGGTCATGCGAGGCCGTGGCTCGGTTCACATAGGCGTAAAGCCGAAAGGCAGTAGCCATGGGCCGTGGCTCGGGAGCCTAGTAGCTCATTTCATAGAGCATAACCGCTCAAACAGGCTATGTAGCCATGGAGCCAAGTAGCTTAGGAGCCCGATGGCTTCAGTTGCGAGCAAAACCGCTCAAGGGCCATGTATCACGGAGCCATGGCTGAGGAGCCCGATCTTCCGGCTCGTAGGCGTCTGGCTCAAACGAGGCCATGTAGCCACGGAACTAAGTAGCTCGGTTGCGAGGCCTTAGCAGCTCAAACGGAGCCGGTGAGCCCGGAGCCGTAGCAGGAGCCAAATGCTTCCGGTTCGCGGGCGCCACAACCGTAGGCCATGTAGCCATGGGGGCCCAGTAGGCGAGGGCCCGGTAGCTCGGTTCGCAGCGTAGCAGCTTAAACGAGGCCATGTAGCCCGCAGGCAAGTAGCTCAATAGCCTGGTAAGCTTAGCGCGTAGCATAACCGCCGTGACCATGTAGCCACGGGCCAAGTAGGTCGGGGAGCTGTGGCTCGGCTCGTAGGCGTGCCATGACCATGTTGCCACGGGCCCAGTAGCCGGTTTGCGGGCGTAGGCTCAAGCGGGCCATGTAGCCCGCGAACCCGTGGCTCGGGGAGCCCAGTGGCTCGGTTCGCGGGCGTGCTTGACTGAGCCGAGGGCCTTGTAGTACGGGCAGTAGCTGAGTTCACGGGCCACAAATCAAAAGGCAGTAGCCAGCGGCCATGTAGCTCGAGTCTAGTATTTAGGATTTGCAAGCGTAATAGCTCAAAAGACTAGGTAGCCACGGGACCTTGTAGCTGCGGGCCGGAGCTCGGTTGCGGGCGTAGCATTTCAAAGACGAGTAGCCCGGGAGTCAAGTGGCTTAGGAGCCATCATTTCCGGTTGCGGAACACTGACTTAGAGGCCTCGGCGCCCGGCAACCTAGTGGCTCGGTTTTTAGAGCATAGCTGGCAGAAAGTGTCTTGGAGCCGGGCCAGCACGACTTTTAAGGCATAAAAGCTCGAAAGGGTCTTGGAGCCATGCGGCTCGGGGCCAGTGGCGCTCGGATTATAGAGCTAGCGCTTTCGAGAGCCCAGTAGCTGCGGAGCCATGTGGCTCGGGAGCCTAGCATTCAGTTTTAAGTGCTTAATTGCTAAAAACGCAAAACCTAGAGGCCAAGTAGCCGCAAGCCATGTAGCTCAGGCAGTAGCACAAATTACGGAGCGTAAAAGCTCAAAAGGCAAAGTAGCCACGAGCCATGTTTGCTCGAGCCGAAGCTCGGTTGTAGGCGTAACATGTCGAGGCCACGTAGCCAAGGGCTAAGTAGCTCGGTTCGCAAGCGTAACCACTCAAACGAGGCCATGTAGCCCGCGGGCCCAAGTAGATCGAGGAGCCTGTGCTTTCGGTTCGCGAGGCGCGGCGGCTCGAAGCGGGCCCATTGAGCCATGGGCCCAGTAGCTAAGGGACCCAGTAGCTCGGTTGCAAGCGCGGCCCGGCTCAAGCAGGCCGCCTTGTACAGTGCAGGCGCTCGAGGGCTGTAACTCCGGATCGCGAGGCGTAACCGCTCAAACAAGCCATGTAGCCCACGGGCCAAGTAGCTCGGGAGCTGGTGGCCCAGCAGCGCGCCGCATGCACTTTCAGGCGGCCATGTAGCCCTTTGAGCGAAGTAGCTAGAAGCCCCGGTGGCTCGGCTCACGGGCGTAACAGCTCAAACAGGCTATGTTGTCATGGAGCAAAGTAGCTCAGTTCGCCGAGCTTAACCGCTCAAACATGCCAAGTAGCCACGGAGCCAAGTAGCTCAGTTCTTGGAGCGTAACAGCTCAAAAAGGTCATGTAGCGAGGGAGCCGTGGCCCAGGAACTGAAACTCCGGTTGAAGCGTAACAACTGAGAAAGACCCAGTAGCCACGGGCTAAGTAGCTTAGTTCGCGAGCATAACCACTAAAAGGCCACGTATCCGCAGACCAAGTAGCTTAGGAGCCGGTACCTCGGGTTCGCGAGCATAACGGCTCAGACAGGCCGTGTAGCCCGCGGGCCAAGTAGCTCGGGGGCCCGGTGGCACCGATTCGCGGCGTAGCTATCAGCGAGGCCATGTAGAAAAAGAGCCAAGTAGCTCAGGAGCCCAGTACCTTAGTTCACAGAGAATAACAGCTCAAACAGGCCATGTCGCCCTGAGGCCAGAAGTAGCTCGGGAGCCCGGTAGCTCGATTCGCGAGGCGTAACCGCTCCAAGCGAGGCCATGTAGCCCGCGGGGCCGTGGTTCGGGAGCCCGGTAGCTCGGCTCACAGCGTAACCGGCTCGAACGGGCCTGCGTTGTCAGGAGCAAAGTAGCTAAGTTCGTTGAGCTTAACCGCTTAAACAGGCCAAGTAGCCACGGAGCCAAGTAGCTAAGTTCGTGGAGCGTAACAGCTCAAACTGGTCATGTAGCCACGGAGCCATGTAGCTCAGGAGCCTAGAAGCTCAGTTTGAAGCGTAGCATTTCGGAAAGGCAGTAGCCACGAATAGTGGCTTGGTTGGCGGAGCATAACCTTAAGGCCACGTCACGGGCCAAGTAGCTCGGGGCCCGGTAGCTTAGTTCGTAGGCATAACGGCTCCAAGCGGGCCATGTAGCCACGGGCCGTAGCTCGGGAGCCAGTGGCTCGGTTCGCGGGCGTAGCGTCAAGCGAGCCGTGTAGCCACGGGCCAAGTATCGGGGCCGGTACACCGGTTCGCGGGCGTAGCGGCTGAACAAACGTGTAGCCCGCGGGCTTCGTAGCTCGGGAGCCTAGTAGCTCGATTCGTGGCGTAACCGCTCGAGCAAGCCGTAGTAGCCCGCACGGGCGAGTAGTTCGGGGCCCGTGGTCGGCTCCGCGGGCGTAACAGCTCAAAGCGAGACTCGTTGTCATGGAGCAAAGTAGCTAAGTTCGTCGAGCTTAGGCAAGCATGCCCAGTACGGGCCAAGTGGCTCGGTTCGTAGGCGTGGCTGGCTCAAGCGGTCATGTACGGGCCATGTAGCTTAGGAGCCTAGAAGCTCTGTTTGTAGAGTGCGACTCGAGAAGGCGAAGTATCTCGGTTCGCGGGCGTAACCGCCAAGCCGAGCCGCAGCCACGGGCCCGAAGTAGCTGGGAGCCCGGTACCTCGGTTCGCACGATTAGTAGCAGCTCAAACATGCCATGTATCCATGGAGCCAAGTAGCTCAGGAGTCAAGTAGCTCAGTTCGCAGAGCGTAACCGCTCAAACAGGCCATGTAGCCATGGTGCCGTAGTTGAGCCCAGTAAGCTCGGCTCATGACGTCTGAAGCTCAAATAGGCCATGTAGCCACGGAGCCGTGGCTCGGTTCGCGAGCGCAACATCTCTCAAGCGGGCCATTGTGCCCGCGGGCCAAAGTATCTCCGCGAGCCTTCGTGGCTTAGTTCGCGGGGCGCGGTGCTGAAGCAAGCCATGTAGCCCGCGGGCCCCATGTAGCTCAGGAGGGTAGTAGCTCCGTTCGTAGAGCGTAACCGTCAAATAGGCCATGTAGCCTTGGAACCAAGTAGCTCAGGAGCCCTTTAGCTCTGTTCGTAGATCGTAACCGCTCAAACATGCCATGTAGCCATAGAGCCAAGTAGCTCAGGAACTAGTAACTCGGCCGCGGGCGTACAAGCTCAGACAAAGCCATGTAGCCCTGCAGGCCAAGTAGCTCATTTCGTAGGAGTGCAACGACTCAAACATGTATATAACCATGGAGCCAAGTAACAGGGAGCCTAGTAACTTAGTTCGCGGCGCAATGGCTCAAACGAGGCCATGTAATACGGGCTAAGTAGCTTCAGAGCCCGATAGGCCCCGATTCGTGCCACAGTGAGGTGATCGAAATAATCATGTATCTAAATTCCTCTGCGTAGAGTATGAAAGCTCTTGCTGATATAGCGATTAAGGTCGAACTGAGGGATATGAGTTTTCTTAAATAAAGCCAAACTACGGTGAGATGCTTGGTGAATTAGAATGTTGATTTTCGGGTTTTACCTGGCGTAAGCAGGGGAGTTGATGGTTGTTCACTAGTGAAGCTAAAATAATAAGAAAAAAAATGTAAATAGAACCCCCCCTTGGAAATGTCGAGACCCTTGGTTTAGGGTTTTAAGGCAATAACAGCCTCGGGTCTTTTTTCCTCCTCGTTGGGGGAGGTGACACGTAGTCATTTCGACAGGATCTTCAGCTTTAGCTTTAAAAAACTAAGCCCTATGATTTTCCCTTTTGAAAAACAGCATTTATTGAACATTAATGCTCAGACAAGGAACGGGTTCTCCCCGATCTACCTCACAAAGGATAAACAGAAAGCAACTAAGGAATCTCAAGGATCTTGTGCAATAAGCATCCATCAACCCCAAAATATTTCCAAATACTGATCAAAGAAGGCACATCAAAGGAGTTCTAACCTAGAGTGAGAAATAGGAACATAAATGAAAATAAATGCCTACGTTAAAAACAGAGGACCGTCAGTTTACCTCATATCCTAGCCAACAGCCCTCATCTTCAAGGAGAAAGAGGTCTAGCCAAGCATCCTCCGAGTCACATCCTCAAAGGAGTGTTTGGTAGCCGAAAGGAGAGAAAATGAAAGAAAATGGAGAAAGGAGGAAGTAGCCGAAACTCACGCCCACTCAGACACAAAGTGGAAGTCCTTCCAAGTTTTGTACTGCAGACCGAGGCTTATATAAAGTTCTGTATATGAAATTACCAAAAACTGAAACTAAAAGCTATTATAAGGACAAAATGGGAAGAAACGAAAATTGTAACAAAACAAATAAAAAGCGTGAAATGCGTGAGAACAGGCCGTGGATTAATACAAGGCTGAGCTATGAATAAAGGTTCTTTCATTGTATTTTCTCGCTTCTTTCTTCCTTTCGTCTTTGATTCAGAATGTCGTAGTTTGGACCAATTCTTCTCGTGGTTTGGATCGACTCAACAATTTTGGCATGATTAGCTCGCAAAAACCGCAAAAATTAGCCATAAAATGTGAT
>JAEQBH010007830.1:0-73883 GCA_016808115.1 Tetrastigma voinierianum | reverse complement strand
AATAGACATTTTTCCTAATTTTAGTATGCACTGAGATGACTCAATTAGACCAACCACATTCTTACACAATGAACATTATAACCTGCTACCAA
This sequence comes from Tetrastigma voinierianum, assembly GCA_016808115.1. Classification (NCBI taxonomy): domain Eukaryota; kingdom Viridiplantae; phylum Streptophyta; class Magnoliopsida; order Vitales; family Vitaceae; genus Tetrastigma; species Tetrastigma voinierianum. Next base: position 73,791 of record JAEQBH010007830.1, on the reverse strand, counting down.
AATTAATATTCGGGATAAGAATTATGGATTTAAGAATGTATAGAAGTCATGTTAGCGTTGGAATCAGAATGATCGAAATAAGGTAAGCAATCATATAACATAGAACATGTGTCCATCATGCATAATGTCAAAAGGAACAAAGAAACATAAGTCGACCAAAGAGGTCTAAGAGTTTGTAATGACCGTGGGCTAAATGAAAGAAAAGGTAAAAGATCAAAATGGGTGTTGGCATAACATGGCTAAGGTCTACTACCCGATTGCCAACACCGCCCTAGTCTAGCCCCACACAACTATGCAGCATCGTCCTCATCCTCATCAGAAGAGAATGCGCCCTCAGCCCAATACGTCGTTCCAATTCTTCTCGATTCCCTCCCTAAACTGAGATGAAGGTCCGCCATCGCTGGCTCTCCCCGAAGATGGCTCTCAAGTCCGAGAGACGCCGATCCACTGCTTCGCTTTCCCGAGAATGCACTTAAACCACCCTTGGAGGCGCCGCCCATCCTTCAAAGGCGCAGTTCGATGGTGCCGGGTTGTGGATGGAAGTGGTCCCGGATGAGGGCAGTACCGAAGGCACCGAGGGTCGGTGGTCTAGTGGACGCTGCCGGCTCTGGCCCACCATTCGTGATCTCGGCCTCCAGCTTCAGGTATCACCTTCTTTCTTTAACCGTACTCTCATCCCCCGCTCTACAACACTGGGCCAAGCGGCAGGAAACGGCGCTGGGCCAGACGCGAATATTGTAAGAACTCCTCATCGCGCACCATATGACTAGTGCATATCACCGCTTCCAATTATAACCTCGCACAACAATCAATCGTTTCTGATCGAGACTTTTCACAAACTCCCCGCCAAATGCGATTAGAATGATCTTGTTCATCGCAGCATATTCGCCTTTAACTTTCCGTAGAACGACCTTGTTTTATAAATCCACCTCATGGGTACACAGACGGGTGCACATAGCCTCGCGGAATAATCGGGCATCGAAATCGTAATAGCCCCAGTGCGGATATGGCCATCCGCCGCCGTATAATAGTAAGGCATGTGCTATCGAGTCGGAGGACATCGAAGCTGCCTTTCCATCATCAATTTTCCACACGGAGTCAACCCGCTGATTCCTTCCAAGTTGGTGAACTCCCAAACTATCAAGGTAAGATCCACGATCCCCAGAAAATGGGCGCATATTTTGTTCTCGGATACAATTACCCGATGGGATGAGAATATAAGAATAAATTAATGCCCTCTCAGATCTTGAAAACCCCTATTTGCCATCGTCAGTCCATTTCTCGGTGTCACCAGAGTCTTCAAAACATAGCCTCTATTTCTTCATCAACACCGTATGATAATTTCACTTTCTAAAGAGGATGCACTTGTTTTCCTTTTTCTTTTTTCACTGTTGAGAAGCATCGCTTCTTTCATCAAGTACCATAGAGGAACTGATGCCTTTCCCTTGAGCCTTAGTAATAAAAGTGTCATGGAAATGGCAATGATAGCTATAACTGCTCTCGCATCGGCCCGTAGTCAAATCATCATGTCCCATAAACCCGCTTCGACAAAGACTACCGGGCTGGCGCTATGCACACGATACGCCTCTTGCCCATATGGATAGCATAACCCCTCCCAACCAATAATCACGGTAACAATATCAACCAACCAACCAAAAGATCCATGTGTAGTCAGGAGAAGATCACGCTAGTGGAGTATCGTAGGCTACCACGCTCAACACCGACCGCAGTAACCAACTGAACCTGGAAAATCTTAAAACCCCGGCAGAGCAACCGAGCTCGGGAATGCTCAGAAGAGGAACACGGCTGGCTCAACTACAGGAATGACAAAACCATATGGCAAAATGAAGAGGCATCCGATTTTGGTTGAAAACTCTCGCCACCCCGCCCCGGCTGTACCGGGTAGAACTTAAGTTGTACCTATGAGAACTTTAAGTTGTACCAGAGGAACTGGCTTCAAAACTCGATTCTTTCTATTTTTTTTTTTTAATATAAATATATATTTTTCTAATTTCAGACAAGGTTACCACATCTTGACCGTTCAACCGCCTTCACTGTGTTCGCATGTTCACTTTTTCTTAGTTCAAATTCCACAATCGACGCGATTCAGAGACTTAGTAATCGTAATTCATTCGGGATATCTTCAAACTCTTCATGAGAACCATCGCTGTTCCATAACTGATTCCTAAGGTTCGAATAAACTGACAAACTTAAAGCCCAAAATGTGGGTGCAAGGGATGAGACAATTACAAACTACTGGTATGCAAAGAAATAATGGCCTCTAATCATTTTCCACTTATGCAAGGTGTTCCAGAAGGCTATGATGCAGAAATTAACATGACCATGAATTACGTAATAATTAAAGTCAGTTGTGCAGATCGAGGAAATTCTCGGGGCCATAAGTCCGTGGTACGATAGGTAGTAAGGTAGGGATGTGATGGGAATTAATTCACAAGAACACAAGGCTTGTCAGGTGTGCTTGTTAAGATGTACATGCGATAAGCACGACACGTGGGAGAGTATATGAGATCAAGCTGGCATGTACACGTGTGTAAAACATAATATCAAAGAAGCAAATTTCAAAATTGACCTAACAACATATAACGAGCGCGTAGTTACGCTCAACCGTTGTACACCTAACCCCACAATGTAAAACAAGCATCAGTTCCTAATGCATTGAACTAAGCGTACTCCCAATGTAATCTGGAGAATCACAGAAACAAGAGCCCCATGATTTATTTTCTATGTTATTAAAAAAAGCAAATGAAATAAAGCAATGAAGTAAAACAATAAAAATAGAAAGCATGAACAAAAATAAAAGTAAACTATGTACAACAAATTGAGAATGATGTTACTGGAAGGGAGAAGTGGTAGAGCTGGCTCACCAAGTCCACAATCATTTCATGAGAGAGAAATGCTCAAGGAAGGGCTCGAGAGGCGCCGTCATTCACCAAGGAGTTCCCATTGTCCCATTTTCACTTCACTACCCATGGATAGACCACCTTAACGATGAAAGGGCCACCAACGAGCCGAGCTTCCCAGAAATGATGCAAACGGAGTCAGAGCAAAGATTTCGACGTTCAAAGTTTTCCGCACATTTGTCATGGAATAACTTTGTCGCCCTGTAAATTCCCGGAGCTTTCACACGATTCCCTCCGCTAGCCTCAAGTTCATTTAGTCATAAGATCTCTGGTCGCTTACTCCGCTGAAAGTTAGATCGTAATTGTGTTCGAATAGTCTAAGTCTGTTCCATCTTCATCGAAAATGGCAAGCCTTGCCATAACCAAATTTTACAGTGGAAACATACTCAAGAACAAGTGAAGGCAGACGATGTCTAAAGAGCACTAAAGACTGAGTGGACCAATCTTTTCATTCTGGGCAACCGTCTTTCTAAATGTTTTATCTCCCTATTAGCTAGCTCACCGACCATTGGTCTGCGCGGTGTCGTGATACTTATGGTGACTCAATATTTCTTACCAGATTTTCAAAAGATCGATTGCAAAAGTGGAGTCCACCATCACTCACACTGTCCGGTATGCCCAAAACGAGAAAAATATGTTCCCTTTATAAATTTAAACAACTCATGGTCATTGTCTGAATTGCCTCAACCCACTTAGACACGTAGTCAACAGATAATAAAATGCAGAGATAGCCACAAGAAGGAAAAGGCCCCATGAAGTCAATAATTCCCAAAAATTTCAATGATTAGAATCAAAAGAGGCATCATGTTTCGTTTAGACCTCCTAATTGTCGGTGATTGATAACAAGTTTTCAAGAAAATCAAAACAATCTTAAATGTAGGGCTTAATAAACCTAAATTTCAGCAGACCATATTTAGTTTTTCTGGCTGAGAAATGTCCTCCACACAGTCAGAGGCAAGAAGTTAAAATCTCACCCGTCATCAATGGTACATCTCTCACATTTGATCTGAGTGCATTTAAATAGATATGATCATCAAAATAGTATTTCTTAATATTCGCTACACTTTCTTTTTCTCGTTGAGAAGTCCATCGAGCTGAATCGCCACATTGTGGTAATTCACTATGTCGAGATACCATGGGTAATGAACAAGAGCAAAGAGTCAGTTTCATCGTGAAAGCTGGTCACCCACGGTATGCTATGTGGAGTCGGATTCGAACTGATCAGATAAGTGGTCAAGAACTACATTCTCAACTCCTTTTATCTTAATGGTCAAGTTGAATTCGATGCAGCAAAATCCACCTAGTTAACCTTTGGTTTCGTATCTTGCTTAGAGAGCAAGTACTGTGAAATGATATCCCCAGAAGATGGTTACGGGGGAGCCAACAATATATGACCTAAATTTTTATAGAGCAAAGACAACAGCTAGAAACTCTTTCAGGGTTAGTCGGGCTCGTAGTCTAGTGTCTTACTAGCATAGTAAATGACAAGCCTTTTTTGTCCTCCCTCCGTCCTAACACACCTCTATGGCATAATCATCATAGCATCACATTACGATCTCAAAATGGGAGGTCCCAATTAGGAGACCGTATTGATTGCGGTGACACTAGTAGTTGTTTAGCTTAGCAGGTGCTGAAGATCACAAGCTTCAGGACCATGTGAAAGGGACATCCTTAGCAAGCAAAGTACATAAGGGCCGGGCTATAGCACTAAAATCTTTTATAAACCTTCGATAAAACCAAAGATGGCCCAAGAATGACCTTATGTCTCTAACACACTTAGGAGTAGGAGGTTGGAAATTAGTTCAACTTCTCGTCTTATCAACTTCGATTCCATCTTTGATACAATGTGGCCTAAAAATTCCTCGTGGTTACAATGAAGCGACATCTCCAATTTAACACAAGATTTTCTCTTGACACCTCTCCAAAACTCCACGTAAATTTTTCTAAACAAACGAACGAGTCATCAAAAACTGAGAAATCATCCATGAAAATCTCCAATATGATTTTCTATCATGTCACTCAAAATTTCATCATGCATCGTTGAAAGTTCCTAGTGCATTGCACATTCATAAAGGCATCTTCCTAAAGGCGAAGGTACCAAAAGGGCAAGTGGAATGTGGGTTTTTTCTTGATCTTCCAGCTATCTCTAATTTGATTGTACCTTGAGTACCCATCAAGAAAACAATAAAATTCATGCCCCGCAACCTCTCTAACATCCGATCCACAAACTTAAGAGGGAAAATGGTCTTCCTAAGACCCGCATTAAGTTTCCTATAATCTGTGCACACCTCCATCCCGAGGTGACACGGTAGGAATGAGCTCATTATTTTCATTGGCAACCACCCGACTTAGAACTACTTATGTCGACTAACTCACTTGCTATTCGCAATGGGTGGTAGATAACCCCTTACATCCAAAAGTTTAAAACTCCTTTCACCACTTCTTTTATTCAGTTGGTTCAATCGCCTCCCGTGGTTGCCTAGAAGGTTTGACATCCTCTTCTAAGTGAATTCTATGTGTGCAGATCAAGGGGCTAACCCTTTAATATCCGCACCATTCAACCTAAAGCAAAGCCCCGCGGTTTTCAATATTTCCAAAAGTCAGTTTCTTGAGTCACGCTTCAATGAGGAAGATATGACATCGAAAAGTGTCCCGCCTCCCTAAGAATGCATATATTTAAGATGTGTCGGTAAAGGTTTTAGCTCGCTTAGGTGGCTTCTCCTCCTAAGCGCAATGTCTTATCCTCATTCACAAGAAAGGTTCAAATTTAGTGCCCACCCGTTAACTTCCAAAATACATCTTTATGCCTTAATTATAGAGTGTAGAAACCCATCTAGTGGTCACTTCCTCATCCCAATCTGGCCGACCGCATGATTCTAAGAGGATCATCATGCGAAACATTATCCGGTGCATTCGGTACTGCCTGAGTCGATCATATTAATTTCACACATGTCTTCTTCTATCCCCATTCCTTGATTACATTGGAAAATATTCGTGATTAACAAATATGTTCCCAAATGAAAGTGTTATTGTGCCTCCCTGTCAATGTATAATGGCATTAGCAAGCCAGCAAGAATGGTCGAAGAATTACTGAACCGAGTTCCTGGTTCACCACGTGCTGAGGTCGGCACCACAAAATCGACTGAAATAAAATTTGTCCACTCAGACTCAACACATCCTCACTATTCCCCAGGAATTTTTACACTACTACGCCTAATCGCGCGACATTCGGTCGACTCCCCACCTCCTAACCCTCAGTCCACGTATACCTAATAAGGGCAAAGAAATTAACACTCGCTCCTAAGTCCACTAAAGATGCTCCCAACTTTGAATTTCCTACTACTATAGAAACAGTGAGACTTCTGGTCTTCAGATTGGAGGCAAGTTAACTCGAATTAGAAGTAGATTGTTCACCATGAACGCCTCGTCGATTCACCTAGTTTCCGCTTTACCGCAAGATGAATCCTTCGTAAATTTGGCATATGATGGGGATTTGTTTACAAGCATCTAACAAGGGAATGTTCGCTTGACTCATTTGAACAAATCATAAATCACTATTATTCACTTTCGTGCCTCTCAATCTATGTGGGTATGGAGTCGAGGGATATGGGTGGACTTGTCACCGATCTTTGTTTAACTAGCAAACCTAACCCTAGAATCAATTCCTATTTGAGTCAACACAGTGAATACGCATCACACTCTTCATTGAAACCCTAACATTCAACATCATTTCTGTCAGAAAGGCCATCTAAAGAACAAAGGCATCTAGCAATAAGTATGCACTGATCCTAAAGCATGGTAAGTATTAGCCAAGGTAATGACATTAAATGATATTCAACCCTTAGTTTGAGAAGATTGGAACCATAAATACAAAGACTGTAAAGATGAACACATGAGGACAACCCGTGAACTACTCCCACAACCAGTTAGCCAATTCTTCAAACAGGAGGTTGGCCACATCTCTTGAGTTGTCAACTCAAGAGATAGGTTGTTTGGTAGCCTAGAAAATGAGAGAAAGAGGAGAGAAGAGAGAAACAAAACCTCAAATGAAAGTCATAGAGATATTTACATAAAATGAAATGTGCCAAAAAGATTGCTTGGGTTTACACTCGTGGGGAACTTATAAAGCACCCACTGTATGAAAATACAAGAAAGCCTAACATTTTGGCTAATACAAGGACAAGGAGGTAATACACCAAAATGAATGGTTGGCATAATTACAAAAGTATGATTGGTAAGGTGAGATTTCATTAGGCAAACACTCTCACAGGGCTAAAACTCGCTGCCTAGTTTAAATTTCGCCAGCCTAGCGAACTGGGACAGAGATAGCGGCTCCACAAAAATTTCGCTGGCGTACACCAATTTCGCTGTTGGGGCGAAATTTCGCTTAGCCTAGCGAAATATTTGCAGGATAACAAATTGAAAGCACTTAGCACAGGATTTTCGCTACATAGCCTAATTGCTAGCTCCAGCGGAACTTCTCACTGTTAGGATCATAAATTTTCGCATGATTGCGAAATTGATAGCTTAAATCATTAGCTCAGCCAAATTTCACTGGCTTAGATCACAATTTCATATATGTCATAAATTTCGCAATCATAGCTTAAAATCCGTGATTAGTTCCCAAAAGTGCTATTATTCTATATCGTGATAGGTTTTGAGTGCTTTACATCAATCATGTCATATAATGCCAATTAAAGTGTTCGTGTCTTCTTAGTATCACTTATGCCTATTTAGAGGTTATTTTTGTTTTGGCAGCTTGCATATTTGAGAGTTCAATATCGAGATACGTAATGAACCATGAAGATCGAACTCATTTATCAAATACCTTCAAACATCTCAAAATTCAATGAAGGAATGGAGGCAAAGTGAGAAGAAATGATGCAAAGAGAGGATGCGAAGCAGGCAACGCTGAAGAATATGCAAACCCAGACTTCGCTAAGATTGCGAAAATTGGCCGATTCATGGTAATTTCGCAATCATAGCTTAAATTTCAGAATCCCATTAAATCGAGAAATTTCATAGGCTCACCTACAGAATCGCTCCTACGAATTACACACCATTATCTCAAAATTTCGCCAAGTTTAATAAATTACAATGAATCAAGCCGTTGCTCAGCTTAAACTCGATCATGATCAGGTAATTTTCGCTTACCTAGCTTAAATTTTCTAGTTAGCTAAATTTCGCTACCTGTTTAAATTGTATTTCATAAATTTCCTCATTTTGTCATCCTTTGTAATTAATGCAAACTCGACTCATTTTGGTGTATTACTTTGTCCCTTATTTTAGCCAAAAATGTTAGCTTTATCAGAGTTTCACATAATGGGTGGCCTATATAAACCCCTATAGTTTTTGTAACCCTAAGCAACGGGGGAGACAATCTTTTGGCAAAAATTTTCATTTTATGTAAATATCTTCGCAGCTTTAGTTAGGGTTTGGCTTTTCTTCTCCTCTTCTCTCATTTTCAGTTACTGAACAACCCTTGAGGATGACAACTCAAGAGATGCTTCGCTGCTCTCTTAGCTTTAGAAGAGGAAGGTAGCTAGCTTGGTCATAAGAAGCTATGTGTTGTCCTCATGTGTTAAATGCCATTGTGTACTCGTATTTATGGCCCCATCTCTCAAACTAGGGTCAATATCATTTAATGTCATTACTTCACAATATTTACCATATGCTTTAGATACGTTGCATACTTATCGCGATGTACTGAACATGTCCCACGAGCCACTCCAAATGAGGCTGAATGTTAGGTTTCAAATTAAAAAGGGTCGATGGCCGTTACACTGTGTTGACTCGGGGCATGAGGGATTCTAGGTTAGGCTTGTTAAACAAAGATCCATATGGCTCGACTATAGGTTGCTTGCCATGATGCGAGGATAAAACCCGAGACACTTGTTAACCCCATGTTGTCAAGCTAGTGACCTAAACCTTTCAAAGTTACCTTTTCACACTTTGTTTTCGCGGTACTAATCAACACACAAACAATTCCTAATTTCATGAAACAACAAAATCAAAAAATTCCAAATAAAAAGTCACCATTTTCAACACTGATGCAAATCATTCCCTAGGATGAAAACTCATCCCCGTGTTCGACCCGACCGCTATATCGGGCAGAGCTTGACCACGGCAAGAGGAGGAACTAGGGATATAAATTTCGTTGATTCGATCACCCTATCAGGGCACGAATCATCCGTCGTCGCCTCTTCATCAGACCGCATCCCGAACCACCACGCGCATCAAGCTTTCTTCTTCGTTTTCATTCATTGAATTTTTGTATGTTTTGAAGGTTGATAAATGGGTTCAATCTTCGCGGTTCAGCACATATCTCGATATTGAACCTCAAGGTACGCAAAACCTCGCAAAACAACCAAAAATAACCTCTAAACTACATAAGTGATACCAGAAGACCCGAACACTTTAATCGGGCATTACTGGATGATTAGTGCGCAAAAACACTCAAAACCTATCCGATATAAATCTGGGAAATAGCACTCGGGGCAATTAATCGTGAGGGTCGGGTGAGGGCGAGGTCCCCGAGCGCCCTCCTCTTGCACATGTGAGTCTGCAACAGCTCGAGCGGTGAAGGTCAAGCCGTAAGAAGGCGCTCGCCGCCGACGCGCCAGGGTGTAGGTCTGAATATTTTATTCCTTGGATTCCTAGCCGCCCGGACGAGCCCTAAGATTTAGGAGAGGAAGAGCGGATGGAGAGGGAAGCGGGGTTGCTCGACCTTTATACCGCTCGGAAAAGGAAGTGTCAGGTAAGTTCAAGTGGGGAATCGTGACGTCAGCCTCGCTCCATCAAGGATCAACCCATCGGGCCGGGCGTGGCGCCCGGGAGATCGGCACCATAACCCAGGGCCCCGAATTGGGGGCCAACGTATCGCTAGGAGCCCAACCCGGCTCAACTGGGCCGATGATGATTCCCGCCCGCGGAGCCCTTCAAATAATCCCGGCTCGCATCAAGGCAAAGGACGAAACAACCCGACTTATGCGCTGGTTCGCCTAAACTTAAACGCCCGGACCAAGTGATTACCCATAGCTACATTCCCCCTCGAGGGCCGGAGCCCCCCAGGATAGAGATTTCAGCCCCGGGGGAGGAGGAGGTAAGGAAATATCATGTTGTCGGGAACCCTTCCACCGTGGGAGTTCATGTCACTTGAATTCGACCATGTATCGGGCATCACACTTTTCTATATAGACTAAAACCCTCAATTAACATGGCACTGTGAGCTTTATACTTCTTGTATCCATGTCACTGATAAGTTTGCATGATAAAATAATTTTTCTTAATGTCTATGATTTAAAAAAATAAGGGTCAAGGCCCATGACACCAAGTGCACAAGAGCATACAAGTGAAATCAATGTAAGTCTAGGTATCATTCCCACATAGATTGATAGCGAATTATAGATCAATTACCCCAATTACTAAAATTCCATACTATTTGGACTCAAAACTCATAGTGAAGATTTTATCTAAATAACAAAAATTAAAAATCCTATACCAGAATATGTTCAAACTAAACTAAAACAAAAGTGAATGAATAAAAATAAATTGTATATAAAAGAATGGATTGAATCAGTTTCCTGTGAGAAACAAAAACCATCAATGAAATACAATGAAACAAATAATTCCAAAGACTAAATCCATTGTTTCTCCGGTTTCATGTATGGATCTTATTTTTGTCCAAGATTTCCAATTATTGGAATCGATTTCTCCATATTCACTTATTAGATATCCTGCTTCCTCTCAAGACAAGATCAAACCGCCACTATATTCCAAATTTCACAAGATCCGGGTATTTTTCTTTCTCAATACTATACCCATTTTCGATGCCAGAACTTTTGCTTTACCTTCTCGTGATTTTAGCAAAGTTTCTACTACTTAATCGGGTGGCTCAACCTTCGTGATCTATGGGTTTATCCCTTCCCTTGATTGGGGATCTAAGCAACATTGTGGATCGGAACTCTACCTTTAGATTAAGGTGAACTCTCTCCGATTATTTATATCATAAATACACCTCTAACTCTCAATTATGAGCGAATGAGGGATTTATCAAAATGAACTCAAAGCTAAAGAAGCCACAATGGTAGTCTAACATACCCAAGAAAGAATGCTCTCACCTCAGAATCTCCGTCGGTCTCAATTTCTACAGAGGGCATCCTAGATATCGTATAAGATACATTCCCTCAACCGGTATTAGGTACTACTATTGGGTCCATCCATTCAAAACGATGATCGATTAAGTAAAACCGAACCCAAATTAATTCTCCATAATTGTGCAGAAAGACTTAACTAAATGTAAATCAATCCAGCTAGAAAGCCGCCTGGACACATTGTGAATTAAGAAATGGATCACCGATCACGCACAACCACCCGTAATTGCAATACAATTGGAGAAATAGGGAAACAGAATTCCGTAAATTAGCCCAGATTTCATAAATTTCAAAGAATCAATAAGAAAAAATAATAAAACTAAAATCCAGCTCCCATCAGTTTCTACACGTCGCAAATTCAAAACTAGAAAATAAAAAATAAAAATAAAAAACTACTCTAAAATATAAGACTGAAGCCCTCTTCTTCTCCCTTTTCCTGGTAGCAAGATGGAGGAAAACTACTTACTATTCTAAAGCTATCTATTTATATCAGAAAAGAGTTTGGGCTTAATCCCCAAAATGTTCCAGTAACTCCAAAGAAAAAGCCCAAATATCATCCCATGTCGCTAATTCTCAAGTTGATGTCAGCGACATGGATTTCTTGATCGCTCGTGATCAATCGCACCTTCTTTCTTTAAGTTGCAACCGCTTGTCTTGAAATCGTTTTGATCGTTGGTCGCGTATATCGCTTTGTGATCACACCTCATTTGCTCAATGTTCTTCGCGTTGATGTCACGACCAATTACATGTCGCGACATCATCAGGTTTCTATTCTTCCAAATTTTCTCACGCGACACGCTTTAGTTTCCGACAACTTTCTATTCAGATGACGACTTCATGTTGTGACTTTGATTTCGGGTCGCAATCAGGTTAGGTCTTCTGCTCATATGTTTAATTTTATGTCGCGACTTCATGGTGATGTCCTCGACCTCTTTCTTCCCATTTCTTCTTCCTTCGTTGCAACCTCGCCTACGCTAAACTAATTTCCTCTTCCACCGCTTCCAAGTCGCACCAACGCAGGTCGCAGTCCCAATTTCTTCTCGCCAAATTCTTCTTCAGTCGTGACCTTAGCGAGCCGGCCGCCGATTCGTGCTACTATAGGTGATCCGTAATCAACAAATTTGTTCTATTTCCTCCTACTCGTAATCAAGCCATCAGAGTAGCAATCTAGGGTCAACACTGGGATGGGTTTTCATCCCACAAATGATTCTTAGACTATGATTCAAAGGAAGAGGCTTATTTGGATTTTTGACGGCATTGAAAAGTCCAGAAGTCGTTGTCAACAGTTAACTAAAAACAATTTAAACTAGTGTGAATGGAGACCTTGAATGTCTGGGTCGCTAGTTTGATAAAATGAGGTTATAAAGGTGTCCCTGGGTTATTTCAGATTAGGTCAAATGAAACATAGTCATAACCAAAACCGGATCTTGTTTAACTTTTAAAGACCAAGAACCTTAAAACATTCCTAAGTCGAATCCAAAAGCATTTATCAACATTTAATGTTTCGCATTGAAAACCAAGCATTTAACCTACTTTCGGCTCAGAATGACATCTAATAATGGATGTCATGTATCTACCATTAAGAATACACTAACCCCTAAGCATGCAAGTATTGACCAAAGGAAATACATTAAATAGCATTAAACCCTAGTTCGAAAATTTGAACACATAAATGCGCAAAGACTGCCTCATTTAACACAGAGGAACACCTGCCAACCACCATTAACTAACCTAGCAACCCTCCTCTTCAAGGTTTTGAGGCTTAGTAAAACATCCTTTGAGTTATTATCCTCAAAGGAGTGTGTTTGGCAGTCGAGAAAATGAGAGAAAGAAGAAAGAGAAGAGAAATCAGAAACCTAAAATGAAAGTCGCATTGAAAGTTACAAAGTCAGGTTGGTTAAGATGCTATCAAGTGACTTATATAGCCTTACAAGAGATGTGAAATACCAAAATAACCAAAATAATATGATTACATTGAGGGCAAAATGGGAATTACACAAAACTGGGTCGTTTGGATCAAAAAGAGAGGGACAGCAATTTCGCTATGCATAGTGAATTTCACATTGTTAGTTAAAATCATATAGCGAAAATTTGAATTTTTCTATGCACAGTAATTTTCGCTATGATAGAGAATTTTCTCTATGATAGCAAAATTTCGCTACCATTGCAATTTTTAATATAGCAAATTTCATTAGATTACAATTTTTTAGCACTATTGCGAAATTTTGCAATCCTTGCGAAAATTTCACATGCCATGTTTAAAAATCCGATCTCCTTCATCGCATCCGAGATCAACTAACCTGCATTTCCTCCCTTTCCAACTTGACATTTCTTCATCCCAGTTTAGATGAAATCGAGAATCTCATAATTAACTCAGTGATAAAACATCACAATCACGATGCCGCCTTCTTGTTATGATGCATGAGGTTCCAAACCTGAAACTACTACAAAAATACCAAACGAAATCAATAATACTAATCTGACTTCAGACATGTCACCCGCTTTTAATTAATATGATTAGTACGCAAAAAGACTCAAAACCTATCTTAAATAGAACTCAAAATAGCACTTTTGGGTACTAATCACACTCCTTAACCGACATTGCTAGTCCTTGAATGAATGCTAAACAATCATGGTATATGCTGCTTTTCGCACAAAGTGTATGTCATTCAAAAGTGTGTATATGAGGCTTTACCTTCAAGATGAACAATTTATACTGAGATAAAACCATCATGATAGAACAATGCCATATAGGAGCAAGTTTTATAGCAAAGATCAATTCCATGAAGTCAACCTGACTTCCACCAAAATCTATGTTTAAGGTAACCAAGCCAACCAATAAGTCATGTTATTCTCCCCTAACCTAGCACCGTTAGGACCTTCAACTGATGACCAACCTAAATAGATTTTCGCCATTAATTTTATTTCATACTTCGAATGTGTACTGTAGGGATGCAATGTCGAAAACTCACCAAAGTCCATGTAATCTGGGTCCATGACTCCCAACCACAATTGTTTAGGGTATCAAGTCAAAAGGATCAGAACCGACCACAAACTCTGGCTGTGCTTCACCCCGACCCGACCATTTTTGGGAATCCAAAGACTCAACTCGGCTTAACCTCACCATCCACCTTTAGCTAACACAAAGTCGATGACTCCTAACCGCGAAGGTTTGTATACCGGCTTTAAAGGTTTTCGCCATATTCCTCTAATCGTGTTCCGATTTTCACAAGTAAAGCCGCCACGGCTTTCAATTCTCTTTTTCTTCTTTCTTTTACGTTTTGCTTTTTCTTTTATTTTTCATTTGGAAGACTTCATTGGTCTTCTTTTTTGGGTAACATAAACCTATTACGGGTTGTCAATAGATATAAGGCCGGTTTTGCAAAGTGGAAAGAGGTATATAGCTTCACAACCTATTGATAAAAACTGGTGTGCACTATGTGTAATTAGTTAAAGGTGGATATACTGCCAGAATACTTGGAACTTCAATTGACCAAAAACTTAATCATGTATGGAACTGTTCTAACATTATGGTGGCATACAGGGCTTCAATTCCTCAACTAAAGGCAAGAGTAGAAACACAAAAATATAGGCACAAACAGCAACCTCAACTTAAACAAACAAATTTGGGCTCTGCAGGGCATGTAGAACCAGTAAAACTAAACTCGAAAATATGAACATTACTTCTAACACAAATTAACCATGCATGGGAATGAGAAAGAGATGGGATGATAAAGGGTACCTCCTCAATCGTGAGGTAGGAGAAGGACCAACCCTCACTCTAGGCAAAAAAGTTGAGGTGTTGCTCAGGAAGCGGTTGCCGTTATCAGCCTATCAACACAAAGAAAACATGCCACCAATTGATTATACAAAATTTTCTACAAAAAGAGATTTGAACAAAAACTAAGCAAATAATTATGACTTCGACACGCAGGGCCACCCCAAATGTGTGGCTCATGGGTTCAAGGAGGTCCAGATGAGAATTTCCTCCCTGCCAAGCCGCACAACATAGGGCTTCAATTCCTCTCAGTCTTATTAACTTTGTTCACCTTATTATCATTTGGATTGAGTAGCCCATCAACCATCGGGTGCTTTTTTGAACGATGAATGGGCCCGGCCCATCGCGACTTGAGCTTGTCTCGGAAATAGATGGAGTTTGGAATCATACTGTGAGGACTTGGTCCCCTTGTTGAAATTCTTGCAAGCATTACTTTTGATCTTGCCATTTTTTCGATCTTTCCTTGCAATCTTCAGACCAAGTAGTATCATTTCTTATTTCCTCCAACTCGGTTGAGATCAAGGAATCTGAGTCTCAGCCTACTTTAAATCCATGTTTAGCTTCTTGATTGCCCACCATGCTTTATACTCGATTTCCACTGGAAGGTGACATACCTTACCATAGACTAATCGATAGGGGGACATTCCCATAATTGTTTTCAAAGTCAGTTTCGATAAAGCTCCACAAAATAATCAAGCAATTTGATGGACCAATCTTTTCTGTTGTTGTTCACCACCTTCCTTAGAATGGTTTTAATCTCCCTGTTGACAAGTTCTACTTGACCACTTGTTTGAGGATGGTAAGGGGTAGCCACTCTGTGTTTCACACCATATTTAGCCATGAGGTTTTCGAAAGGTTTGTTACAAAAATGTGAACCCCCATCACTAATAATGGCTTTTGGTACCCCGAACCTAGAGAAGATGTTTGCTTTCAAGAATTTGAGCACCACCGTTGGTCGCGTATTTAAGGTGGATTGCCTCTTTACCCATTTGGACATATCTACTCCCACCAATATGTATGTATGACCATAAGACACGGGGAAAGGTCCTGATGAAATCGATGCCCCAACATCAAACAGCTCCTAATTCACTAAATCAACTGTAAGCATCATATGACTAAGTAGACAATTTTCCGAGTCTTTGCATCTATCACACACTGCACATTTGGTGTGCTTTAAATAAGGAAGGCCAAGAGGAAACCGCATCGCAACACCCATTGTCGCCTTCTAGGAAGTAGTGATCCCACAGTACTCGTGCAAGGGCTTAGAATTTCATTGCTCTTCTTCGTGCACACACTTCGATTATTTGATCCGCACAAGATTAAACAAGAAGCGCTGGCCTTCCCAATAATAGGAACTGATCTGCCAAGAAGTACTTCCTATCCCTGTTCTTCCAAGCGCATGCTAAGCCCCGGGTTATGCAGGAAATTCAAGTACAGAGTATACCAGGAGCTTTTCCACCGCATTAAAGATTCTCTTTTCCGAAATTCTATCATTGATGGGTGACTATGAGTGTCATGGGCTATTGTTAATCTTGGAAAGATGGTCTCCGCCACCACATTCTCTACCCTTGTCCTTAATTTGTGTTAAATTTTAGCAAAGAACCCATCTGATAAGTCTTCGCTTTATGATTATTGTCGATATTTCAAAGCAGAATGATCTATAAAATGACTATATCGACCAACCGCGGCGTGTTCGGGAATTTGGTTCTTGGCAGAGAATTAACGGCCACACCTTCTCCTGTAGTAGTATAGTTCCTTAGCTCATCTGGGCTGGTTTTCTTCATAATAGATCATACGAGGCTCACTCTCTTCGCCAAGAACTGCTTCCAATAGCAAGATCACATGACTCGCCACATCACCCAAAAGGCAGTCTCCAATCAAGTGCTCGTACTTTATCGTGCAAGAACAAATGGGACTTCAACAAGCTCTCGACATTCTTTCCAAACAATTTAAGATCTTTCTGCAGCTTATAAAGGGCTTATAATCTTCGAAGTCCTGATAAATCTTCGTAAAGCTTTACGGCCAAGGAATCGTTTAACCCGTTACATTTGTCGAGACTGCAGCTTGGAAATAAGTTCAATTTTTGCCTTGTCAACTTCTATTACCCCCGCCGGAAATAACATGCCCCCAAAGCATACCTCGTTGCTCACCATAAAATGTAGACTCCCGCCACACCGTATTCTTTTCAATGCACCTTCTCGTGATAGTCAAGATTAGTCGACATTCTTCAAAATCACCCCATATAGCCAGTTGATGTCATCCATGTAAACTTCCATTATGCCTCCACCATGTCACTAAAACATACTAAGCATACATCTCCGAAAGGTGGCAGGGCGTCAGAAGACCAAAAGGCATCCTCCTCAGAAGCATGCAAATGGACAAGTGAAGGTGTGGCTTTTCTGATCTTCTGTGCAATCTCTTATCTGAAAGTACCCCGATACTCCATCCAAAAGCAATAGAATGGGCGCCCGTAAAATCTCTCAAGAAGTCGATCAATGAAGGGCTGGAAGATCCTTTCTTTGCTGGCTCATCAGCTCAGACTTATGCATACCTCCAACCCGGTGCTAAGTCGAGTAGACAATTCCATTTTTCACAAGATCAACTATTGGGCACTACCCGAAGGCTTACCCAAGTGCCACGACATGGCAAATGATACCACAAGAAGAATTTCAAGACTTCAATGCGAACTACCTCCCCGCAAGGAGGATTCAACCTTCCCTTCATGCCTAATGCGCCTTAGATTCTTCTTCAAATAAATGTGGTGAGAGTGATTATCGGGTTTATGCCTTTTAAATCATAAATTTTCCACCCCAAAGCTTGCTTCTGCTCCTTGAGGGAGGTGCAAAGAAGCTCAGGCTTCGTGAAGTATTGAAGGATGATATTACAACTGGACATTGCCTGTTTTCTTCCAGGAATGCATATTTTAACTCAACTGGTAGGGGTTTGAGCTCTAACTGTTGAGGTTCCTTTGGTTCTTCACCAGTCAACAGAGGTAGAATTTCTATTTTCTTTCTCCAGCACCCCTGCACTAGGTTCATGCATTGAGGTTCTTATTGCTCTACAAGGCACTTAGATAACTCCGGGGTTAAAACATCTTGCACTTGCTTCTCATTGGCCTGTTCTTCAAGAATTGTATCTATTACGCAGACTCTTCACGCCCTCCATCAGCATATGCCTTTCAACAAATGGAAGATACGAGTTCTAAAGTCATATTCCCAAATGTGAGTTGCATAACCCCATTCCGGCAGTTTATTATGGCATTCACAGTAGCCAAGAATGGCCTTCCTAATATGATGGGTACGTGATTAGCTCCCACGCAACCTACTCGTGTCATATGACAAATCCATCGATAGTAGAATATCCACTTGTATTAAAACATCCTCAATGGTCCCCTTCGACATTTTAATAGACCTATCGGCCAGATGAAGGTGGATGGAAGGGGCTTCAGCCCTTAAACCAAGTCAAGCCAGACATGGAATACGGCAAAGAGGTTCAACATAGCCCTGCCCAACAAAGGCTTCTTCTACGCTAATGCCTCCGATATTAACCCAGAGATCAGAGGGACATCCTCGGTCCTTATATTCTTCACAGAGTCTCGCACTCCAATGATAGCACTTTACTTGCTTAAATAAAAGGCCTTTATTCACATTGAAGCTCTTACCGTACATAAGTCCTTCAAAAGTTTCAGACATGTGGGGACTTTGTTTGATCATGTCAAGGAGAGAAAGTTAACTTTCACTTGTCGAATACCCTGTACTCAGCTCGTCGACTGAATTTTTCTTTTCGAAGTGCCTGGAAAGGAGGCACAACCTGGCTTCACCTCTTCCCTTTTGCCGATTGTTCTTCCTCCGCGCATCAATTACCGGGAGATATTCCTGGCCGGTGTCGGGAATACCACTGGTCTCAGCTTCTTACCACTTCAAAGTCACCACTCGACTTCATCAATTTTAAGATTGATTTTGCCATGCTCGGGAAGGAATTCTTTCGAACCCCGTCATTACCGACAACCCGTAAATCGTGAGTGCATACTTTCCAATTTCCGTTGAGCGTAGCTCTCGACCGCCTCAATTTTCTGATTAGTTCGAATATCTTGAACACCTTCGTCTTCCACAACGTCCCTACTACTTTGCTTAAATTCAATCGCTCATCATCAGAGAAGGAGGTGGAGGTCGCCGCCGCCGTATGATGTGGAGCCAAACTGCCAGGTTCGGGGGCATATGTAGGGGGTTTTGGCTTCCATGAAAGGTTTAGGTGATTTCTCCAATTGGGGTTATAGGTGTTGCCATATGGAGCATTTATAGGTGGCTTATTTTCGCACTCCAAGACATGAGCATGCTCTCAGACAGGTCTCTCATCGATGCCTCCCAAGGTGGCTATTTGATCGACAATTAAACAAGCTTGGTTGAGATGCGTGCAACCTATTTATCGCTTGCATTTCGTGCCGCATTTCTCATTTCCACCTCCAACCTCTCGGATCAAGTGGTCAATTTTGCTTTCATCTCAAGAGTTCTAGCGCATAAATGCCTCCTTCGTGGGTCAAGGGCCCTATTCTTTCAACCTCCGATTCAGTCTATCCCATGCCTTAGAGTGTTTTTACCACATAGTTCAAAAGTACATGGCCTCATATGGGTGTTTGCTCAAAGTCACCTCCACACATGGTTTCCAGTTAAGAATTGCTTCATGCATAGACACAATGTACACGCCTCTACAAAAAAAATAAAGAGAGATGAACAAATGCGAAAAACCATATTGCGTCACTTATCATAAAAATGATTCACTAGCATCCATGTATCAAAAACCATGGTGTGGGTATGTATTGATGGTTCCATGAACCTCTCCCAACACCGAGCAAACTTCTCATTATCATAGGCCATCGGTGCAAGGTAGACTCATTTCTAAATCCATGCTGGTCTTTAGTTACAGTTAGTATCTTCGAAAACCCTGGGCCAAGTTCGCCCACTTTCTTAATGTTCTCGCCTCAAAGAATCAAAAATTTTTGGCCTTGTCTTTCAAAGTTGTCAATGGGAATGCTTTTAGCTTACAAATCCATGCTCCGCACTCCTTCCTTAAAAGTTGTGCATACCTCCGAACTCTGATATGAGTATAAGGATTCTCATTCTCCATTCCATGAAACGTGGGAAGTTGTGGGCACCAGACAGTGGTCTCACTACCACATCGCAGTGGTATGTGATACAAAGAAGGTGCACTCACCCTGGGTAAAGGTGGTCCCTCATCGACCAGATGTCGTCAGATTCACTGAGCACCTTGTCGATTTTGCTATTCTTCGTGTAGGGATCCATGTGTTCACTGTGCACACCAATTTCACAACCCCGACACATGTACGCATTCTTGCAAATACCGTAAATGGCTCAACCTGCTGATGCATAAACATGTAACACAAAAAGGAACAAAGCAAAGAACACAAACAAGGCTTACAAAAGGATCAAGAGTTAAAATATAAATGATCAGAACAAAAAACACCAAAGAAAGGATCATGAGTAAAAATGAAATGAAATAAACGAAATCTAAAAGGTTAAAAGATCACCAACACTTGTAATGTGGATTACAAGTTCATATCAACTCATCATCTGTAGTCCGGCACCATCCCCTAAGACCGCGCCATTTGATTCAGGCTACCTTAGGGTGATCCTAATCAATAAACTTTGTTTCCTGTTTTTTCTTACTCCGTAGTCAAGCTACCGCAAAGATAGTGGTCTAGGTCGAACACGTGGGATGGGTTTTCATCCCACAAACAGATTTGTATCATGATTCAAAATGAAGAGGCTTTACTTGGATTTTTGATTTGCATTGAAAAGTCCTGGGAGTTGTTGCCACTAGGTTAACTAAAATACGAAACTAAAGTGTGGAATGGAGACTTTGAACGCTGGGTCGCTACCTTGATAAATGAGGTTACAAAGGTGTCCTCAAGTTATTTCTCGTACAGTCAAATGACATATAGTCATAACCAAAACCGGATCTTTGTTTAACTTTAAAGACCAACCCTTAAAAACATTCCTAGTTGAACCAAAGCATTTACTCGAACATTTAATGTTTCAGCTGAAAAACTAAGCATTTAACCTACTTTCAAAGGGTTCAGAATGACATCTATAATGGATGTCGTTGTATCTACCATTAAGAATACATCGAACCCTGAAGCATGCCAAGTATCAATTAAAGGAAATAACATTAAACAGCATTAAACCCCTAGTTTGGAAAATTTGAACACATAAATGCGCATTCGCTTCATTTAACACAAGAGAACACCTACAACCACCATTAACTAACCTAGCAACCCTCCTCTCTCTTCAAGGTCTTTTGAGGCTTAGCCAAACATCATTCAGTTATTATCTCAAAGGGCTGTGTCTGCAGCCGAAAGAAAATGAGAGAAAGAAGAGAGAGAGAAGAGAGAAAATCAGAAACCTAAAATGAAAGTCAAGGTGGTATTGAAAGTTAGGCAAAGTTGTGGTTACAAAGATGTTATCAAGTGGCTTATATAGCCTTACAAGAGATGTGAAATACCAAAATAACCAAAATAATATGATTACATCGAGGGCAAAATGGGAATTACACAAAACGAGGTCGTTTGGATCAAAAACAGAGGGGCAGCAATTTCGCTATGCATAGTGAATTTCACTATCATAGCGAAAATTGCAGGCATAGCGAAAATTTGAATTTCGCTATAGTAATCGTAATTCTCGCTATGATGTTGAATTTCGCATGATAGCGAACTTCGCCATCATAGCGAAAATTCTAATATAGCGAAATTTTCGCAAGGATTGCGAAATTTTCGCTACCATTGCACTATTTTTGCAATCCTTTACAAAATTCATGATGCCACAATAAATTTCGATCTCCTTCACTCGCATCCCGCATCAATCTCACCGCATTTCCCTCCTTTCCAACTTAACATTTCTTCATCCTGGCTCGATGAAATCGCCCATAATTCATACGAACTCAACATAAAACATCATAATTACGATGCCAAGCTTGTTATGATGGTGGAGGTTCCCAAAACCCGCAAACTACCAAAAATGTAAATTTAAACAAAATCGCATTATTAATCTGACTTCCGCACATGTCAATCGGCTTAATTAATATGATTAGTACGCAAAAAGCACTATCTTAAATAGGACTCAAAATAGCACTTTTTGGGTACTAATCAGTCGCGACATCATTTCTGATCCTTGATTTGTAAAAGGTCGCAAGTTCAGTTCTTGGCAAGTGCTTCTATTTGGCTACTGTGTCATGAATTCTTTCAAACTCTATTTTTACTGCACTCTCGAATCTTCCTCGCTTTTATGTCGCAACATCATAGTGGTGTGTCACGGCTACGAAATGGACCCTTGCATTTAAAAACTAGTTGCAACCTCTTCTTTGCAAAGACCTCTCGTGGGCTTCATGTACCCGATCCTTGTCACATTCGCAGTGATGTCGCGACATCATTTCTTTTAGGTCGTGTCGCGACATCAAAGTGATGTCGACATGAATTTCTTCCTTTGATTATTTCCTTTAGTCTCTAATTACACGCTTTTCGCAACCTCCTTCCAAGTCACGAATTTCACTTGTTCAAGTTTTCTATTTCTTCTCCAAAGCCGAATCTGTTGATGTCGTGACTCGAATACCGGGTGATCGAGCTTCCTCGTCACGACTAATTTTCAAATAGACTTCAATCGATGTAGGCGGCTCTCTTTCCGATTTTTTTTTTTTTGCAAGATTCAGTTTCGTCGTATTTTCCCGCAAAATGAAATTTTGAGTTAATTATCCACTTTTATGCAAACAAATCAACATTTATCTCATAACATACTCAAAAATGGATTAAAACCTAATGAGTTTTTGCACTACTCAGTACCTGGATCGCTTCTGGCATTGGATTCCATGAAACCTTATACCGCTCCTAGTCCCGCTTCTACCCATAGGGAGGATTTCTTGCAGATTATTGATGATGGAATACAGGTTCGGAACCGCAATTTTGTTCAATCTACCTATCTGGTAAGATGGGTTATTTACCGCATGCAGTTCATCAAGCAGCTACCTTCCTCCATCAAGGTCGCTTTGACAGTTCTTTTCGTTGTGCCGGGTGGGTCGCCGTCTAAAACATGGCATTGCAGCCATCATGAGTTCGAACTTCCTGGCCGTGACGCCGAAATGATTGCTGTTGTATGTCTAGGCTGGCTTGGCTAGTCGGGAAATGCATAATGCCTCTTTGAAGAAGGCCGAACTAGCGTGTCGTCGCTTGGAGCTGGAGGCTAAAGAATCCGCTGAAAGAGATGCCCGGGCCAAAGTTGAGAGAGACGCGGCTCTTCACGAGGCTTCTATGGCTAAGTTGTCGGCCGAGGGGGCCCTTAGCACCCGTGCTCAGGTAGAGACAGAACTAGCTCTGCCCGCCGTGCTTAGTGCTCGTGAGGAGGCCTCGCTGAAAGCTTAGCTCGACCGTGAGCCAAGCCAAGAAGTGTTAGCTGCTACGGGGGAGGCCTGTAAGAATGTTGAAGAGGAGAAACTAGCTCTGGTTATAAAGCTCTACCGCCAAGGATGGTTCTTGCGCTTTTGGTGAGACTACACGGGGTGCGAGAGCATCGAGGCCACGCTTGATTCAAGCTGATACGCCTTAATTACTGGCTTATGGTTGCTAAGCCGCATAATATATGGGAGTAAGCCAAAATCCCGAGGGTATGCCAAACCTTCTGCCTCGCGCATCGTGGGATTTCTTTTGCCAACTTTCGTCAGCCTCAAATACATCGATGTCGCTCCGGCTTGATCCTAGAGTCGCCAACCATGGGACCGCTCAATGAATAGCCCACCTGCCGCTGAAGTGGAGATAGTTCTTCCGTCAGAGCTGGAGGAGGGAGCTCTTGTGGCGGACCTTCCGGCTGAATAGAGTTAAGGCAAGGCTTGAATGTCGCACTAAACAATTTATTATTTTTTTTTTCTTGCTTTCATCAAGCTGGGACAAGCACTACGTGATTCGCACTCGCTTTCATGGTTAGATTATCACCAATTGATTGAATGGTGAGCTAGGCGAGCTAGGCACAGCCGCCTTGTTGCAATTTGACCAATAGACGTAGCTATGCTAGGTCGAAGGTCGGGTTTCTCGCGCAGCCGGATGAGTAGATCGACCAGCCGACGCGGCTAAGCCACAAGGTGTCCTGCTTTCCCACGCCACCCGCATTTATGTATCGACCACCGACGCGGCTGTCGGGCCGAAAGCAAAGTTGGCTTCGCACACCCACTTTATAGGATTGACCAAATGCACGTATATCACGGCAAATGGGCTTTCCCACCCCCACCCCTGACTTGATAGACGACCACCCGACGTGGCTAAGCTTAAAGCCAGCAGGCCTGGGCTTCCCCTCGCCACCCGCACTTTATAGATCGACCACCGCACGTATTAGCTCAGGGCCTGGCAGCCTGGTTTCCGCCACCCCGGACTTATAGACGGATCCCACCCGCACGTGGCTATCGGGCCGGCAGCCTGGTCACCGCCACACCCGGACTTACACGGACCAGCTCACGTGGATTAAGTCGGGCCGCGCAGGCTCATTCTTCCCGCACCACCCGTATTTATAGATGACCAGCCGACGTGGGCTGGGTCAAGGTAAGGGTAGGTTTCCAAGATCAATCCAATTTATAGATTGACCAGCCAAACGTGGCTAAGCTGGGCCGGGCAGGTCAATTTCCCGCGCCACCCGGACTTATAGATGGACCAGCCAAACGAGGCTGTCGGGCCTGAAGCCTGGGCTTCCCGCCACCCGACTTATATAGATGGACCACCAGATGTACAGAGTCGGGTCGGCAGTCGGGCTTTCCTTCGCGCCTAATTCCTGACTTATAGATGGACCCCGCACGAAACCGTTAAGATATGCCAGCCAGAATAATGTAAAGATATTTTATTGATAATACCCTTTTAAGTGCATGGCATTCCACATTCTTGGTATAGAAGTTCCATCAATTGTATATATAGCATAGGACCCAGGTTCTCCGAGCCGCCTGACTATGTATGGGCCTTCCCAGCTAGGCTGGGCCTTCCCGCCTTGGTGGTCCCCGTCAGATTTTCAAAACCTTCCGCAAAACTCGATCACCCTACCGAACACCTCAAGGCCCACTGCCATATAAGCCGTCGCTGCTTGTTGATTAGATCTAAGCATCGATTGCCATCGTCGCAAACATCACTAGCGGCCTAGTTCTCCGATTATGGATCTCTTCATTTGTCGATTCGATGTCATTGCATCTAACCAGCGTGAGACCTATCTCGCAGGATAATGCCTTCCATCTCGTAGGTGAGCAATCGAAGGAGACACTAGCTTCATTTGAAATGTAATCCTGAAGCCTAAAGCACTCCCGGAGTTCCTCCACCCATTTTCCTTGGGGCCGAATCTAACCGCTTTCTCGAGGGCATTTAACAAGTGCCTTATCGTGAGGCTTTCGCCTAGCTATCGCTTTCGAGGATATCGGGGGTGGAGTACGTTCCGTGATTTTCGCCCCGCATAAGTCTCGTATACCCTAATACAACCGTGGTCCGTTATCTGATACGATTGACTTCGGAATGCCGAACCGACAAACAATGTTCTTCCATATGAACCGGTTTATCGTCAGTTTTTGATACATATGCTTACGCCTATCCATTGGCCGGCGAACCAGAGCAACCAAGGGCTTTTCAGGTTTACGACGGGACCGGCCCATGATATCAATTCCCCATTGTGCGAATGGCCATGGACTAGGATGAAATCAAACTCTCAGACTGGAGATCTTTAGGAATAGAGACATTCGTTGATCAAGGGTAACATTTCGACATAATCGCAAGATCTGGTCATAGCAGTCGTAATATCTGTGTGTGAGCCCTGAGCCAATGTTCCCTGGGCCCCCATATATTCCTTCATGTAACTCGGCCAACACGTACTAGCTTTGTTCGGGGGTGAGGCATTTCAAGTATGGTCCGCCGAGATCAAGCGATAGAGCCGCCCATCTATTATGGAAACCCGCGACCGGATCCTCGACTCTCAGGCGCCCTGCTCTTATCATCTGCAATTCCCTGGTTATGTAGAGTATGATGGGATCCATCCAAGATGTGGTTTCTTGCATCCGGCTTTCATACTACCATGCAAAGATGGATGAATCCGGGGTTTGTAATAAATAGGAGGTATATCGCCTCCTTCACTCGCAAAGAAGCAGTCACACGCAGGCTAAGGCATCGCCTCATCGCGATCCCTCGGAAATTCATGTTCCGCTTCGTGCTATGAGGGTCTTTAACTTTGTCTGGGCCAGGCAGATGGACAATCCAAGGTCTCGATTCGACCTGAAGTTAATCTATCCCACAACCGCTAAGTAGTCATCGGGTGGTATAATAGCTGATGTCTACGCCACTCCGCGAGGGCAGCTCAACCCCGACGATGTCAGACTGACTGTCGAGGCCCCGGCCTAAATGAATCATCGTCGACCTTTCCCTTGTAGGGAGGTTAATCAAGCCCGATGTCGATCCCGATCAGTTCAAGGCCCCATCAACGCTGAGATCCAATCCCACTTCTTCATTATTCTAGCATGTATTCAGCCCAGAGTCGCAGATCAGATCCTGAGATGCACCTGTCCAGTCCGCCCATCCGCTATTCCGCCTTACAGTCCCGCCAGATAACAACTGTGGCGCAGATCCGATACCACACAGATGTTCCAAAATGCATGGCGAGTTCGGCGTCGCCCAGATACACGCTATCAAAGTTGGGCGATCGTTCTGGTATTTCATCGGGTGGATTTACTAATAAAGAAAACTGGTCGCAATTTTTCATCCTCGCATTCCTTAAATAAAGCGACACTAACAGCTATTCTGAAGTCGCAAGGTAAAGATAGAGTGTATCTCCATGGTCCGCCTTCAAGAGGATCGGGCGCCAGAAGGTACCGCTTGATTGCCAAAAAAATGCTTGACGTATTCACCCCTATCTTGCCTACTTAGCTCCTTGTGGTAGTGAAGAAGGCTTTATTTGTTAGTGAAGCTGGAAATAAACGCCTATACGCTAGCCTACCGTCAATTGTCGGACTTCTTCTTAGAACTGGGGCCGCGGGACAAAGAATGGTCTTTAGTTGTAAGGGATTTGCCTCTATCCCTCTCTGTGTTACCATAAAGCCAAGAAATTTTCCTACACTGACCCCGAATGCGCATTTTAGCGGGTTTAACTTCATGCCATATTTTCGGAGGATATCAAAAACCTGCTGGAGATGAGTGACATGATCCTAGCGCCGTTTAGATTTAACCAACATATCGTCGATGTAAACTTCCATGGTACGCTGAGTAGATCTAATATTTGGTCACTGGGTCTCGATAGGTGG
Source organism: Tetrastigma voinierianum (assembly GCA_016808115.1). NCBI lineage: Eukaryota > Viridiplantae > Streptophyta > Magnoliopsida > Vitales > Vitaceae > Tetrastigma > Tetrastigma voinierianum. The sequence continues at coordinate 46,627 of JAEQBH010007830.1, read as the reverse complement.
CCCTCGTTTCTTTAATCCGAAGGGCATTACATTATTGCAGTACAGTCCATGAGGTGTGATGAAAGATGTCTTCCAAGGTCCTATGATGCATAAGGATTGGTGATATCCGAGAAAGCGCCTGTAGCGACACATGCCATGTCCCCGGGCTTCGAGGCATCTACAATCTGATCTATACGAGGCAGGGGGAAGCTGTCTTTCGGATAGGTGTCGTTGAGGTCTGTGTAGTCAACACATACTCTCCATTTGTTGTCCTTTTTTGGGACTACCACTACATTGGCTAACCACTCGGGATATTTTACTGCCCTGATGAATCCATTCTGTAGAAGGTTATCAACTTTAGTCTGGATAACAAGGTGACGATCAAGGTGAAATCGTCTCACTCTTTGTTTAACTGGCTTGGCAGTGGGGGCGATGTTCAGCTTGTGTGGGGCGTGGAGGGGACTGATCCCAAGCATATCCGCATGAGTCCAAGCAAACACATCTACAAGTGAATCAGATGACCTCGAGTACAGCCTTCTCCTCCGTGGCAGGAGAGTACTAATGTAGATGAATCTGTCTGACTTGTTGAGAGACACGGCTTCCAAGGGGTCCGCAGCCAAAGACTCTCTTTCATCCGATGCAAGCCGGGCGAACGACCGTGGGATTAAGTATCAGAGGGTCGATTTTCCGTGAGGTGGATCTCCGCAGCTACTTGTCCTCAAGGTTTCTCAGAGAGGGGAGGCTGGAGCACACCGCCGTGCGGCTAATTGGCTTCCCTGGAGGTCAACCTGTCCGGCCTCGGTTAGGTAACTGATTGTTTGGTGGTATGTGGAAGGAACCGCTTATTGTATGCGCCAGCTCCGCCTAAAATAGCATTATATGTCCCGCATCTTCTCGAATTACGTAAAATAGTACTCATTGGTCATAGGACCGCTTTAACACAAAGCTGCGATGTCTCGATTGACAATGTGGTTTCTCCATCAAGCTCTGGTCAATTCTATTGTCGGAGAGTGGAGATGGCCACCTGGGACTTTCTATCCGCTGGAAGGCTTCGAGATGGAGTAAATCACCGCAATACTGACTGACAAGGACCCCCTGTGCACATCAGCTGCCACGCATACAGCTATCAAGGCGCATCATACTGGTGGAGTGATGACCCGAGTTGATGGTGGAAAGGTCGCCCACCCATTGCGGCGTGCGTAGTAGCGCCCCTCCCCCGATTGCCGATGGCGTTTATTCGGCTCTAACCGAGGCTAGCCTCAGACGTTCTTCCGTCGCTTCGATTGGTATCGGGCCGCCTACCGTCCGCTTTAGTATGAAGTTAATGGCCGCCGAGGTTCGCAGAGAGCGTGTTCAATTTTTTCCGACCGCCATGTCTCGGCTGGGATGGCCGGGGCTCAATCGCCGTCCTCAAATACCGCCGAGGCGGCCGCAAAAATTATTTTCCACTCAAGAACTCGAGACTCGGCGCTTGTTGGTCGCGGGCCGTGGTCTCGTGATACTATATCGTAAGGATCTATCAGCGTCGGCTCCCGCCTCGCCTCACATGGGGCCATTTGAAGCTCCGGGAAAGTCCCGAATGAGGTAAGAGCCACATGTGCGATGTCAGGGCAAGAAACCTGTGGAGGATCTTCTTTCCCCGCTTGTCCGTCTGGGCGCTTCGTCTCGCCGATCAATTTTCGCCTGCTGGCCCCTTAGTTGGGCGCTTATCACATGGTTATCATAGCCATCTGTGAAGCGGCTCGGATGTTGTCCTCTAGAGTAGAGAATTTATCGGCCCGACGATACAGCTCTTCCATAGTTACTGGTGGATCGAGAGATAGGGACTGGAAGAAAGGGATGGTCGGCCAAAAGTTTTCCCAATTGCAAAACCGTCCATAATCGTATATAACACTCTGTTGAACTGCCCGCTCGAACCTCGCGTGTGAAGTCCCTGATGGACTCGCCTCTCCCGTTTCGAGGATGGATTGGAGTGAGCCGATGTTCCTCTATCCGACAGAGCATAACATTGAAACAAAGGCGCCCATACCGAACATATTTATCGATCCCCAGTAGCTTGTGAACCACTAAAGCGGGGCCCTTGAGGTCATCGGGAATACTTTTATAGAGTAGTCGATTGTCCCCCAAGGCCAGGATCATGGCTTGATTATAATCGTAACATGATCATATGGATCGAGGAGCCATCGTATTATACGGGCGGTGGAATGGAAAAAGCCACTGAAGGGGATCACCAACACCCAGGATATGCTACCCAAGGGGAGTGGAAAGCATATCCCGTGGTCCCCGAACGGCGGGTGTGAACATCATTTGAGGTGCAGGGGGGGCTTCGAAAGGCGGATATATGGATGGTAATGGTTAGGAGGCCCCGGGTGGATGAGATTATATTGCTAAGCGGCCATGGTGGTCGTTAGCTCGGTGGGTTCTCTGGATTCGATGTCTTGCGACAACGATGGGGCCGTTTGGCGGGTGGGAACTGACCTTTCATGAATGAGCCGCGGCGTTCGGAGATGATGAAGCGACGCATGAGCGGGGGCGCCGGAGGATAATTCATCGTGCATTTGGTAGGTCGATGTACGGTAAAAGCGGCCTCTGCCTTTGCCGGGATGGGAAGGGGAAAGGGGGAGAGGCTCTGTGAGAGGCTCAGCCGAGCTGAAGCTGGCTTGTCTTTCATGAGGGCGCCTTCGTTTTCTTCATAGCCAGGTTCGTGCCGCGGAGTTCAGCCCATCACATGCGGCTTTTGCTCTGTTGCCTTACTTCCGGCTCACCAGCCTTGGGAGGAGGGAGGCGATCTTCGGGGGCCAGGTTTGCGGGATTGTTAGTCATGGTGTTGAATTTCAACGGTCTTGCGGGATGTTCGGGAACGGCCAAGACTTTGCAAATCGGGGGGATACCAGGGAGCGGATGTATCCAAGCTCTTGCGTACCACCTTTGTGAATTTTGTCGCCAATTCCACAGACAGGCGCCAGTGTGGTCTCCCGATTACGGGAACCAGGGATCGTCGTGGCATTCACCCGGTCGCTACTGTCTGGTGGCAGCACAGTAAAAGCAGGACACGAAGGCAGCCCGGAGGCGATCTGTCGCCCCTCACGATGGTAAAGTTAGCCTTTTTGGGAGGTCAAAGTTTGGAATGAGAAAAATGGGTGGGTATAGATAAATCTATACTTTGGTGTGATAAGTCTCCCTTTTATAGAGGAAGATAGATCCATCTTTCCCGTAAGGTGGACGATTTCTTTCCCTAATAATAGAGGAAGGTAGCTCTTATTTCGGGAAAAGGGGGATTGTTTCCTTTGTGAATAACTGCTTTCTAGATAAGGATGATACTCGTGAATACTTACCATTTAGGTCGAAGTCAGAGCGAGATGATTCATAGATGAATTTACGTATTGTAAAATGGACATTCATTGTGACATTACAGGAGAAGCTATGCATTGGGGAAAATGCGCTGAGATAAATGAGTCGTTCGAGCTATGATTTCGGCATGAAATAAACTCAGCCATCTCCAGCCTTGGAATGGGCGTGATCGGGCGTTCATGAAATGGAAACTACTATATAGGCTCATTCCCTGGAGATATTCAAACAAAGGGACGGCTTAACACTCATGGGGCAACTGGGCCCTGGGCCTTTTCCCTTCAACACTCTTTGATCTCTATGGCCTGCTATGGGGGTTGGGCCTGTGCTCAGGTTGGACATGAGCCCCAGGTACCCACAATGGTCAAGAACATGTGTTCTCGGAACATGCGTTCTATCCATATTAAAAAAGATAAAAATAAATATACATAAAATTAGGGACAAAATTGTGATTTTGAGTTTTTATAATGTCAAGTTTTTTTTATTGTTTTAGAATTAATAGGAATATAATTAATTATTTATTTAGTAAAATTAATAAAAATATAATTAATCATTTTATATTTTTTGATGATTATCTATGTTTATGTTTCCTAAATTTTATATTTTGATGAAATAACCTATTGCAATATTTTATTTGCGGAGTATTTTGCAAGAATCAAGGTGTCAAACTTGAAAGTTAGAAATACGGGATATGAGAAGTAAAAAGTCTAAAAGTAAAATAGTATGTTAAAGTTATTTTACATTATCTCTTTAGAGGAGAATCAAAATACCATATAGGTAGCGGTGGATCAAAATCCTACTTAGAAGTAGGAATTTGTTTCCGTCGGAATTACTTTTGATTCCATTCCTATACTTGTAAAACTTACCCAAACATAGGAATAGGAGAGAAACGGAATGAGATTCCATTTCCCACTCTCCATTCCCTCGTACCAAACGCACCCATAGGAATGATGAATCAAAATACCACATAAGTATGATGAATCAAAATCCTACTTAAAGGTAGGAATTTGTTTCCGTCGGGATTACTTTGGATTCCATTTCTATTCTTGTAAAACTTATCAAAACATAGGTGAGGAGGAATGAGATTCCATTCTCCTCTCCGTTCCATCATAGCAAATGCACCCATAGGTATTTCAATATATATATTTGCAATATTATTAGAACATGAATGGTTATTCCTTGATCATGATTTCCAGGGCACAAATTGCGGAGACTACGAAAATCTTGAGACCTCAAGATACATGAGGATGAGGTCACTGACAACTCTGGCCTTAAAATTCTATGGTTGATAGAAATATGGAGATGGCAGCTGCCCAGGCATAAGGCTCTGGTGGTGTGTGGTGGTGGATTTTCGGAACACCCAATGCATAAAAGTTGCTACTCAGCTCATCTACCATTGAAATTGGTATTTCGCAATATCTCTCATAATCATCAGAACATCATGTGCTCAGAGTTTTAGAGAGGATCAACAAGAAAGGGAGAAATTCATGCATGTTTTCCTGCATCTACAGAGCCTAAATGAAGTTGCTTTAAGGAGATGATGAGATTAAACGTTTGTTGCGGAATCATTTTGTTTTCTATTTAGTCAAAAAGTTGTGCACTTTTTTCCTTTTTGGAATCGTACAATTTACTTACATTGTTGTAATTTGTGTTTTGAGTATCTTTTTGCATGCCATGTGATGTGATATGTTAATTTTCTTTTGACTCAAGATGCTTTGTTCCTTTACTATTGATTCTACTTCTTGTTATTGTTTGGAATTTGGAATTTATGGTACCATTTGTATACCCCGAGGGTAACTCAGTTAGTCTTAGGTTTTAGGGTTTAACCTAATAATCACCAATTAAGTCCTTTAGGGATTACTAGATAATTTAGCGGAGTTGTAGCTTTAGGACTTTAATGGGATTAGTTGGGGCGAGTATATTTGGTTCGGACATCGGTCGGAGTCCTTAGGGTCGCTAGGAGTTTACCGGACTTTTAACATCGGGGCTTCATGGGATTAGTTGAGGTGTACACAAGCTGGTCAGGAACATCCATGATTATTATAAAAAAATTAATTTCATTTTGGCTACGTATCATTTATGCTTCTATATTCAGCGCCTTCTTGAAGTTTGGCCAAATTCATTAATATTCAATTTTAGTTTTGAAAGATTTTTACTTTTTCATTCTTCTGAGGAAAATAGAATTTTTGTTTGTCACACCTCAAAAACCGAGATAATGATTTTTAGCTAAGGAGTGCAATGCATGACACTAAGTTGCCAAACTTAGCCAGTTTTTCCTTCCCGTTTCTCAAAAGCAAAGTAAAACGAGACGAAACATCATTTACAAGAAAAACTCTTCCCAAAATTGCGGTTAAAATTGCTAACAAGATGCAAAATTGACAAATATCTCAAACACTTGGTCATTGCAAGAAGAATCCACAAAATAAAACATACATAACACTCTTGCTTACACTCATTAAAACATACATACTCTTTCATACACTCTCACACTTTCCTTGATTCTCTAACACGTGTGTTTACAATGAGAGGAAATGCTTTATATAGTGATCTAGGCATCCCTTTGGAATAGTTACATCATTTCCCAAACAAGTGTCTCCCTTCACAAGCATCTGTTTCTCGCGGAATATGTCTCTCACGGCATCATGTTCTCTTGAATGGAGTTGCTTCTTATCCCGACGGATCTTTGAGCCCGTGCTCGTGGGATCGTTTAGAAGGTTGATCTCCTAATAATAGCACTGTTTCGATGTGTTCTTATATTTGACATTCACGCACAAAAGATCATTCATGTTTCAAAATTGTGTTACCAATTTTAAATGAATCTCAATTATGGATTACATTTTAAATTTACAATTATGTAGAATAGAGAATAGGAATTTAGGGCTGTTTGTTTATAGTTTTGTAAGCTACATTTTGTTAAAAAAAACAAGAATGAGAAGCACAAAAGAGCACGTTTGGTTCTCGATTTTTCTTCTTTTTGTTTCTAAAAAAACAAAAGACACATAAAACACTTTTAAGAGAACACGAAATGGTGTTCACATGTTTACAAAATTGTTACCATCGAATTTTGAAGAAAATATGGCTTTTGTCTTATTTCTATATGGGAATATGCATTCAATACTACATATATAAATTTTAAACTAATCTAAGTTTGTTACTTGGATATTTATTGAACCGAAATAATAAAAGAACTTATCTAATCTTCCTTACTTTTCTCAACATAATAAGATTAAGAATCCCCAACTAACTTTCTCATTTTTCTCAATACTCCTCCTCAAATTGGAGCATAGATATCGTCGTGTCGACTTGTTAACGGAGCTTAGATGAAGTAATCCCTTTGTGAGGATGCATTGTTCTTTAGCGTTGGCAAGGACAAATGGCATGCAAATGATTCTTGCCTCAAGTTTTTCTTTGATAAAATGCCTATCAATTTCAATGTGTTTAGTTTGATCATGTTGCATGGGGTTATGGGCAATGCTGATTGTTGTCTTATTATCACAATATAACTTCATTGGTGTTTCCATAGGCTTCTTTAGTTCTTCAAGTATCCATTGTAACCGTAATAGTTCACAAACCCCATTAGACATTGCTCTGTACTCAATTTCTGCACTTATTCTAGCCACTATGTTTTTTTTTTACTCCTCCAAGTGACAAGATTCCCCCATACATATGTGAAATACCCTGAGGTTGATTTTCTATTTGTTAATGACCCCACCCAATCTACATATGTGTAGGCTTCAATCGCTTTTTGTCCTTCTTTCTTGAAAAACAACCCCTTTCCTAGAGAGCTCTTTAGGTACTTTAGATCCGATTGGCAGCTTCAAAATGCTCTCTATGTGGAGAGTGCATAAATTGACTAACAAAACTGACGGAAAATGTAATATATGGTCGTGTATGAAATAGATAAATTAATTTACCTACCAATATATGGTATTGAGTTGCATCAATCGGATCTCCCTTCTCACCATCTCCTAATTTCTTATTTGGGTCAATTGGTGTGTTTGTACGCTGCACCCGCTTTCATCCCAATGTCTTCTTTAGAAGGTGCAAGTTTACTTTCTTTGAGAGACCCTTTATCCTTCTTGGACCAAGCGACCATTTCCAGAAAGTACTTAAGTGGTCCCTAAATCTGCATTCGAATTCTATAGCCAAACTAGCTTTCAATCGATCCATTTCCCTCTTAATGTCATCCTCATAAACTATTAGAACAGTTACTCTCCCTTCTCCAGAGTGCCTGATAAACATGGTGTGGTCTGTTTGGGCTTGTGTGTATCCTTGTTTCTTCACAAAGCAAGTAAACTTTTCAAACCAAGCCCCTGGCTATTGTTTAAGGCCATATAACGATTTTCTCAATCTACATACTTTCATTACAAATCTTTGTTCAAACCCTGGAGGAGGATCCATATACACTTCTTCCTCCAAATCTCTGTTTAGAAAAGCATTCTTAACATCTATTGCTACTAGGGCCAATCAAAAGTAGCAGCTAGTAATAATGGTACTCATACTATATTCAATTTTCCTACAGGGCGAATGTTTCCAAGTAGTCAATGTCGTAGGTTTGTGTGAAGACTTTGGTCCATGAGCCTTGTTTTTATAAATGAAACAGGGAAAATTCTAATTTTTACGAAAAAAGGTAAGTAAGTAATTCGATCAAATCCAAATTTTCTGAATCTGGGATGATGAAACGGACTTCACCGTTGGGATCGTCTTCACGAGAGGCCCCAGCTACCATGTCAAATTTAGTCAGTGCGAGAGACTAGTCGAATTTCACATTTTTCGAGAGCATAGGGGTGTGCAGTGTGAGTAAAACTGCTAATGAAAAGACATGTGATGTGACAAAGGTCACCTACTACATGTACCCATGTGACACATGTTGCATTATTAGTGAGATGATGGAGATGAATGGCTTAGATTAAGCCATGCGTCAAAAATCCAAACTAAGGGACATGAATGGAATTATTGAAAAGTTAAATGAATAAGACAAAAAGGAGAATAGTTTTCTTCTCCAAAGGGTTGGAAGCACAAAACGTGCAGTAGGTGTGGATTTGAGATTTTAAAGAGAGAAAGTGTGACTTCTCTCTAGATTTCCCGACGTTCGGACCTTCGGTTCTCGAAGGAGCGAAGCGAGGCTGTGACATGGCGGGGAGCTCACGTGGGCACCAATTTTGTGGAGTTCCAACAACTCCAAGAGGTAGGGATCTTTTCCTACTTGGTTTATTCTTTGGCTAAGAGCCATTTTATGGATGAGGATTTGTTGAGGCCTGGAAAGCCGCGTTATCGGTTTCAAAACCTTTGAACCAAGTGAAGAAATCCCCACTTGTGTGGTCGTGAGCGATCTTAGGCTCGAGGTTCACATTCACGTGATTTAATCGTTGATTTTTTGTGATGTTTGGGTGATTCAAATGAATTGCTTGATTTGTTAATTTGCCCATGTGAGCTAATTTGGTGTTATTGTTGAGAATTGAATAACATGATTGTTTGTGGTAAATTATGTTAATATATGCATCAATGAAATGTTAGCATAAGAAATTATTTGGAAATGGCATGATCCATTCCACTTATACCTTTAGGGCACCCTAGATGGTAGAGTGTGAGTGCGACATGAAGGAAAATAAAGAAAAATGAAAGCGATTGTGAAAGGAATATCAAGGAAGATTTTAGAAGAATTGCCTTAGAGTTGTCCAAGTTCATCTCGGCGGACCCGTAGTATTTTAAGAATTACCGACAATTCACTTATCGGAGGGTTGTCCAATCTATTTGTCGAAACTCGGTAATAAGTTTTCGAGAATAAAAGACTTTTGTTTTGAAAACTGTATTTTTTCTCGCATTTGGCTTAGGCATGTGTGAGGGAGTCGGTGAGGACTAAAGACATGGGATTGGGCATGTAGACATTCAAGTAGGATCATGTATGTGCTTAAGTGTGATTGTTTATATGGCATGTTCATAGGTGGGAGTAAACATGAAAAATTATCACTACTGGGCATTGCTCACCCTATCGAGGGATCATTATTTCAGGTATAGGGGTGTACGGGAGGACGGCCAGCTGCTTGGAAGTACGTTTTAGAAGAAAGCTAGGGTGTGACTTTGATATTTTATTTTTTGTAAAACTGTGTATTAGAGACTACAGATTTTTGATATGTTTTGGCGAAAGAGTAATGTATTAACTCTTGAACTATAGTATATAGTTGATATATTTGTGGTATTGATGCATGGGCCAGTGGTCATTTTTCGCATGTCGGCTAGTGTGGTCATTGTAAAAATTTGTTTGGGACATGTTGTATTTTGGGTAGAGCTCCACTATCTGAGGAGACTCTGATTTTAAATGAGTGGTGTCGGGTTACCGACATTACCAGGCTCCATTAAATATAGGTTGACGAGTTGTCAACGAGACACCCTGGATTTAGGGCGTCACAGCTTGGTATCAGAGTTTATGTTTATAATACCTAGAGCCTAATGTCGGATACTAAGTATAGCTTAGTATCAATAAGTTAGGTATCGATTACGGGGCTTGATGGAGCGCGGGTTGATCTTGCATTCCTTGTGCACTTTGATGATTGATGTGTGATAATGTGTTGTATGAATTTTATTGTATGTTATGTGATTTGTGTAGTGAATAGCACATATGAAGAAAAATATAAATAAAATAAATTTTATCGAATTTATTTTGTTCTACTGAATATATATATATATATATATATATATATATATATATATATATATATATATATATATATATATTTTTTTTTTTTTTTTTTTTTTTTTTGTATTCTTGCAGTAGCTGGAACAAAGAGAGAGAAAAAAACAACAAAATGTGCGGGAGAATTTGGATGGAGCTCTTGCCCCGTCACACTTTGTCTTTGGGTCCGTCTGAGGAGGTGTATTGTGACACGAAATTTGAGAGAGGCCGAGGCTTTGGGGCGTGCGGCAGAGTGCGACCGCTGCCAGTAAGCGCCGTGGGGTGTTGCGACACGGCGAGAGGCCCACGCCTGCGGCCGGTTCTGGCGCGGCGTGCGTCTGGCGAGGGTTGGTCGCGATAAATGTTGTATCGTGGCTGGGCGACCTTTGGTCGCGATACACGGCGTCGCCGGCGGGGTGTGTCCGCGTCTGAGTGATTGGCGTATCGTGGCGGGAGGAGCGGGCTGGCGTGCGAGCCACGGCCAGCGCCCGGGGGCGTGATACGGCTCGGCGCCATGCGACCGCGGCATAGGGCGTTGCGACACGGCAGCAGCGGCGAGGGGCCCAGGGTTGCGATCACAATTTTGTATCTTGGCGAGGGGGCGCGACACGGTAGCCGGCGCGCCCGTGTCTTGACACGGCCGGGAACATAAAGGCGACACGGTGGGAGGGGGTCCACGTCACGACCCGTGCGCGCACGACACGGCGGCGTGCCGCGCGGCTTTGAGCGCGGTGTGTCTGCGGCATCGTAAACCTGAGCGGTGGGTGCCCCATGCCCTTGACCGGTTTTACTCGAACTACTATTTTGAGTCCTTTGTTTTGGGACCTTTGTTCATGAGAGTCGCATTCCACGGGTTTTCAAAAATAATAATAATAATAAAATAAAGAATTTTAAATAAAACAAATAAAAATAAAATGGAAAAAAATTTATTTATATGATTTAATATATTGAATTATTGTCTTGCATTACCTATGAATGCATGGACATTGTGTATGAAATGTTTTTTTAGTGTGTGAATAGTGTCTCGGGGTTGTGTTTACACCTTAGAGATACTGCATGGAATATTAACTTGTCATTTGACATGTGTAGATGGCTAGTCGGGCCGGCGTGAGGGTCGTTCCACAGTCTTTGGTCGAAGCACCAGGTATTTGACAGCGGGCTTTTCTTTGAAATTTGTAGGGATTGCGGCCCTTCTTGTATGCAGTAGTCTGTGGTAGCCAGGGAGGTTCGAGGTAACCTCGAGGAGTTCGAGCACATCATCCTCCCAGATATTCCACAGGGGAGATTCGGTAGTGGCGAGACCATTGGTTCATGTAGGTGAGAAGGTGTTGGAGAAGATTACCTCAGGCCGGCCCCGAGGATAAAACTGGTTCCATTCAATTTAGAGGGTGAGGCCTTGAAGTATGGTGGAGCCCCAGTGAGACCTCACAGAGATCTAAAGACGATGGCTTGGCGAGTTCCATGATCTTTTTATACGCAAGTATTTTTCGAATACTGCTCGTCACGCTAAGGCTCAAGAGTTCCTAGAGTTGAAGTAGGGGACTATGACCGTATTGGAGTATGTGGGTACAGATTCACGGAATTGCTTGGTTTTATACAATGACTACGTGGCGGGGCGTAGCGAGGTTAGGAAGATTCGAGAATGGGCTGAAGTTGTCCATTCGGAGCGGGGAATTGTAGGACTTCGCTACGGGGCTGTAGACTCCATAGTTTGGGACCAGCCACGACCTTAGAGAGAGAGATCGAGGGTGCTTGGGCACTTCCGGGATGCGGGTGTTGGTAGCGGGAAGGAGAGTCCCGATGCTTCTGGTTCGGGAGAAGCTGGGGGCTGGTTTCACGAGGTTCGAGTAGCGGCCATCACGGGCGGTGACAAATTAGGGTTACCAGTCAGGCTAGGCAGATGGTGTGCTACCATTGCTAGCAGCCCGGACATATGAGGAGGATTGCCCCGAGACAAGGATCGGGGTTTTGGGGCCGGTGCAGTCCCATTGGTGGTGGGGCCGGGGAGAGGATCTGATATATTCCTCCACGGCCAGTGTAGGCGGGAGGAGCGATGCTCGATTTAAGGGGCTGCACGAGGCACCTCCGGGTTACGAGGCGAGCGGAGAGACCGGGTTATGGGGCGGGCGGAGGCGAGGCCACGGGAAGGGATATTAAGGGTTCAAGGGCGTGTCTACGCCATCACACCATCGGCTGAGTCAGCAGATTAGCTAGTTATACAAGGAACATTTTGATATCCTACTTTATGGAAGCGAAAGTGTTATTTGATTCACGGTGCTTCGCATTCATTTATGTTGCACATCGGTTGTGATAGAGTTAGGCTTAGAGGTTGAGGCCTTGGGAGGCCCTTGTATGTGAGTTCTCCCCACTAAGGATTAAGGCGAGGATATGGATGGATATCATCGTGGTTCACGAGTTAGAGATCTCGACGATTCTACTCCACGATGGACTGGGGTCATGTGGACATGTCGAGATTCGACATCATCCCACAAGGGATGGATTGGGCTTGACTTACGAGTCGTTATCGATTGAGCATAGGAGGGTTCTGCTACACACGGGGCGATACTGGGTTGTGGCCCCCGGGGGAATAAGCAGTGTTTGCCCAGGAGCGATTATGCGAGTCAGTGTCATGGACAATTGGCAGGTTGGCTAGCAAGCCTTACCCTAGAGGACGAGGTGAGACCGAACTTAGATCTACCTCAAGTAGTTTGCGAGTATGAGGACGTTTTTCCGGATGAGCTACCGGGATTGCCTCTGCAGAAAGTTGTAGACTTCTGTATCGAGTTACACCCTGGTACTTTGCCCATCTCTATGACTCCGCATAGGATGGCACCAGTTGAGTTGCAGGAACTCAGAGTCCATCTAATTGAGTTATTGGACAAGGGGTTCATTAGACCTAGTGCTTTACCATGGGGCGCTCCGGCCCTGTTTGCGAAAGAAGAGACGAGACCCTTCATTTGTGCGTGGCCTGAAACGAGTTGAGAGCAGGGTTAAGGTCGAGAATCGGTGCCATTGCAGAGAGATTGATGATTTGTTTTGATCGGTTGAGGGCGTGGAGTCTACTCCGAGATAGACCTTCGCCTTTATTTACCATCGGTGAGGTTAGGAGGCAGATATCCCTAAGACATCGTTTAGGATGCATTATGGGCATTTTGAGTTTACAGTGATGCTCTTTGGATTGACGAATCTTGGTAGATTCATGGACCTCGTGCGCCCAGGGTATTCGACCCTATCTAGATCAATTTGTCGTAGTCTTTGTGGATGACATTCTGATCTATTCCCAGTCAGAGTGGGAGGATGAGTATCACTTGAGGATTGTTTTACAGTTGCTAAGAGACCATCAGTTGTATGCTAAGTTCAGTAAGTGCGAGTTTTGGCTTACCAAGGTGAGATTTTTAGGACACGTTGTGTCAGTGATTCATGCCACGGTAGGGTGATCCGGAATCAACAAAATTTGTTTCCTATGTTCCTCCTACTGCCGTAGTCAGCTCTTCTTGGAGTATAGCGGTCTAAGTCGAACACTGGGATGGGTTTTCATCCCCGAATGGTCGCATTTATGTTTGAAAATGGTGAGACTTTGTTTGAATTTTTGGATTTGCATCAGCCGGGGGAGTTGGTTGTTTCTTGAGTAAGCTTGAAGTGGCTTAAATTAGGGTGTTAAATGATAGCCTTGAGAGCTTGGGTGCTAGCTTGATAAAATGGGGTTTTTAAGATGTCCTCGGGTTATTTCCTGCGTAGGGCAAATGACATATAGTCGAGCCAAAGCAGGATCTTTGTTTAACTATAAACCTAACCCTAGAACCACTCCTATTTGAGTCCAATTAAATACTAAGCATTCAATGTCCCAGTCAGTTTGAAACCCTAGCATTTAACCTCATTTCAATGGCTCGTAAATGACATCTAAAGGATATCAGTGCATCTACCATTAAGAATGCGCGAACCTAAACTTATGACAATTATTGACCAAAGGAAAGACATTAAATAGCATTAAACCCTAGTTTGGAAAGTTTGGAACCATAAATGCAGTACCTGTATCATTAAAAGCATGAGGACACTGCCAAACCACCAACAACCAAGCTAGCAACCCTCCTCTTCAAGGCTTTGAGGCTTAGCCAAGCATCCCTTGAGTTGTCATCCTCAAGGGGTGTGTTGGCAGTAGGAAAATGAGAAGAAAGAGGAGAGACGAGGCAAAGTAAACCTAAAAACAAAAGGCTGGGGAAAGCTTGCATAAAAATGAAAAGTTAGGGTTACAAAGTTATAAGGTGGCTTATATAGCCAACCCCAAATGTGTGAAATGGCAAAAATGCACAAATAGCAAAGAGTACAATAGGGACAAAATGGTAATTAATCAAAACGTGGTCGTTTGGAGTGAAAACATCAAAAACACGAGGGGATGGGATTTGTATCTGGGGGAATTTAGCTAGCATAAGCGAAAATTTAAGCTAATCTAGCGAAAATATAAGGCATAAAGCGAGGAATTTCAAAATTTTCACTATGCACGGTAATTTTAAACAAACTGGCGAAATTTATTTATCTTAAGCGAAAATTAGATGCATAGCGAGAGCTTCACTAGGTTGAAATTTTAGCTATGATTGCGAAAATTTCGCGATCTTGAGAGTACCCGCAATCATAGCAATTACGGTTTTTCCTCTCTTTGCTCGGCTTGCCCACGCATCTTTTCTTTTCATCAATTCCACTTCACATTTCTTCATTTTTGGGTGATGATATCACTGTGAATCCTCAGCATTTAGCACCAACTCAACATCAAACTTGAAATTATTGGTTGAGGCTCGCAAAAACCTGCAAAATTACCAAAAAAACAAACTCGAAATGGGATCGGTGTTCATTAGTTCTTCACATGTCCAATTGGCTCAATTCATATGATTGAGTGCGCAAAAAAGCACTCAAAACTGTCTGAATAGGGCTCAAATAGCACTTTTTGGGCACTAATCACACCCCCCAACCGACACGTTGCTAGTCCCTTAGCAATGCTAAAAACAATAAAGGTATGCATGCTGTGCTTTTACAAAAAGTGTATATTGTTCAAAAAGTGTGTGTATAGATAAGCTTTACCTTTAGTATGAACAATTTAGACCCTGAATGAAAACCGGCATGAAAGAACAAAAAACATATAAGAACAAAGTTTTAGAATGACATCGGTTTCAAGGAAATTGACTGACTTCCACGAAATCTAATTGTTCCTAAGGTAACCAGTTTGAGCCGATAAATTGCAAAGCTATTTCCTCCCCCCAACCTAGCTACTGCCATGGCCTTAAAATGTTGACCAACCTAAATAGAATCAGTTACACTCTTATTTCTTTCTTTGATTACATTGTAGGGTGCAGTGCACAAAGCCGACTTCATGGTCAGGTGTAGGGGTCCGCGGTGACTCCCTGACCAATTAGGTTTAGGGCATCAAGCCAAGGATCAAAAGCCCCGACCCACAAACTCTACGAGGCTTCGCCCAGGACTTGAATGACCCGAGTGGCACCTAGCTCGCTAAGTTCACCCATCCACCGTGTGCGAACACCAAGTCGATGACTCCCCGGCTTGATTAAGGTTTAGGGCATCGGGCTTTAAAGGCTTTCGCCATATACCCCTCGGACCGTGTTCGGGTTTCAAGGAAAAGCGTCACGGCTTTTATTCTTCTTTTTCTTCTTTTCTTTTTTTCTTTTTGCTTTTTCTTTTCTTTTTCATTTGGAAGACTACATTGGTCTTCATTGCAGATGGCCTAAACCTGTATGGGTGTCAGCCCAGTCCCCAGGCCGGCTGAGTGAAGAGAGGTATATAGCTTCTCTGACCTATTGGGTACAAATTTGGTGTGCGAGTGTGTGAATTAGGTAAAGGGAATATTCAGGTTAGATATCTTTGGAACTTCAATTGACCAAAAACTAAATCATGCATGGAATTTGTTCTATCATTAAGGTAACATACGGGGCTTGATTTTTTGACCCGAGGCGAAGTAGAAGCCGCAAAATGTGAGTGCAAAAAATGATTTACCAAAGTGTAATAAAGCGTAAATAATGCTATAAAGCTTTTGATATAACCAAACTAGCTATACATGCTTAATATAGCTAGTAGTAACAAAATTATCACTACCTCTTGTGTAGCTAATACATGAACTACCATATAATCACATACAAAATGAGTAGAGCGGTTGATAAAGTGAACTTGATCTGAAACATGATGAAGACACTCCTAACTCTAACTTTTCCTCCCGGCCCCGAAGTATAAACATGCCTCCTTGGATAGGAAGCTAGAGAAAGTGTGACCTCCTCTCGCGGTGGTGGTGGATGTGCTGGTGGATCTGAAGCTGCTGCGGCTGTTGCTAGCATGTCGATGAACAGCTGCGTGGTGATCTCGATGTGTAGGCTCGAGGCGAGAGGCCCAGGGTGGCTCATGATCTGAAGAAAGCTATGCGTGGTAGTGCTCTATAGTAGCCTCGCTGGACCCAGCTGGTCAATGACTCTGTGTAGTAGCAAGCGAACAGGCAGCATCATACCAGCGGCATGCTCGGGGCTAGCTGCTTGGCTGTGTATGAAGAGCTGGCGGTGTGGGGGTGCAGGGAAGAAGGAGGTGGAAGTGGGCTAGGAAGAGATAAATAAGGAACTGGGCTCCTCTCCACCTCTACCTCCACCTCAAGAACAGGATCCTCTCCCCTCGGGGGGTCCTCTGCTACCTCATCTGGTACCTCCTCCTGATCCCGCTGTTGGAGAACAAAAGAGATCGGCATGGTCAAGGATCGCTCTATAGATAAGACCTGAGTGCATCTGATCCTCCTCTCGATGCGTGGCTCCTCGGGGAACCCTAGATGCTCCAGGACCTGGCTTAATAATCGCGACATCAACAATGGTAAACCCTCATCTCGAACCAGGCCCTTACGGTGGACCTTATCCTCAAAGTGCGGCGGAAGAAGTCATAGCTGAGGAGGGGCTGAACCGAGAATCCTACAGGTCCGTCGGGGCCTCGTGTGGCTCCTCTGTGGCCCCGAGCATTAATCTTTGCAAAGGGAACAGCGGGTTCGGAGCGGGTGGTCCCTGAAGCATACGAGGCGGCGCCTCTGAAGAGTACAGGTCCCTTGTAGTATCTCTAAGCGAAGGCGGACCATCTCTCTGCGATGGGCATTGGCGATCCAGGTATCCTCGAGTGGCGGCTCTGTGGGCCAATGAAGTGAAATATCAGTAGCTCGGGTACTCCGGACGTCGTGTGGTGAATCCAGACTCCAGTGGACTAGGCACTCCTTGGGAAGTCATGGGTGAGTAAAGCGAAGCACAGCGGGGGATAATGGCGCGGTGTCGCCGTGGGCGGCGGGAGTGCTGCGTGATGTCGGCCTCGTCGAGGTCTACGAGGCATTGGGAGGTCGGTCGATCTTGGCACATCGTAATATGTCTCCCCAGCAGAGTCTCGTCGTGCGGTTACATTCCGGTCGAGGTCTGATGATGAACAATGGGCCTTTAATCCTGAGGCTGGTGAAGGCGGGAGATGAGCTCTCCTCGAATTTGGGAAGGTGATGGCTAGAGGTAGAGATGTCGAGGACTCCCCGAGGCTTGATGTCAGGAGCAGCTTGGAGGGCTGGGCCACTCTGCGTAGTCTCTGGGGCCTTGGGAAGGGGCCGGGGTCCGTCCTCGTCTGATATCTCGAAATCTGAGGCTCCTCGGGACGGCAAGCTGAGACCCTTTGTAATTTGTGTATATGTATGTAGATCAGGAGAGATGGACACGGGCAGCCGAGAGTCTCTAGATCCTCCATCTCAGGAGTCTTGAATCGACCACAGACTGTAGCGAGAACCACCCCGATACGGACCATATCCATGGTCTAAGAATCTGTGGGGGCAGAGCAGGCTCGAACCTGGTATGAAGACGGTGTCTTCTTGCGCCCCCACCTGGCTGGACAGGGGCTGGGGCGTGGGGCTGTAGCGGTGTGATGGGGCGGGGAAGGAGCCGCACGATGCGTCTT
The DNA here is from genome assembly GCA_016808115.1 of Tetrastigma voinierianum. Lineage (NCBI taxonomy): Eukaryota > Viridiplantae > Streptophyta > Magnoliopsida > Vitales > Vitaceae > Tetrastigma > Tetrastigma voinierianum. Next base: position 28,671 of record JAEQBH010007830.1, on the reverse strand, counting down.
GTTTCTTTGGGGCCAGGCCCGGTGATGGAGTGGCTGGCTGGGGCGGCAACGGGGTGAGTGCCCGGACGGCTCCCGGACCCGGTCTGAACCGCGCGAGTGCGATGCGGATGCTGAGGGCACGGCTAAGAGTGTGATGGGGCGTGCACGCCTGTTGTGGTGAACAGGGCTCGGCGGCGGTGGGCCTGGCTGTGGTTTCAGTGACACCACGGGGTCGGGGGCCGCAGTCCGCGGGAACTGCAGGCGTGGTGGAGAAGCCAGTCCCGCCGGAGGCGGACGGGGCACGGCAAGGGCTGAGTAGAGAACTGGACTCGGCTCGTGGGCGGCTCAACTGGGGCTCGGGAGGATGTGAGGCATGGAATGAAAGTAGGCAAGGGCCCCACTAAAGCGGTTTTGGGCGGCGAAGTGTCCGGGAGTAGAAGAGCCCTTGTGTGCTTAATTTAAGCTATTATAAGCGGAATTCTTGCCTAACCAAATTCCATCTGCAGTTAAAAAATAAATTTGATTTAGGTAGTTTTGAAATAAAATAAAAGCGAAAATCCAAAATAATTATTTCCAAAGAAATAAACCTAAAGTAAAATGAAATAAAATTAAAATGAGAATCACCAAAAGTTGCAATTTTTATACTTAGAGTAAACTTAAGGTAAAAGAAATTTTACTAAAAATAAAACAAAGCGAAAATTGAACAAAATAACTTTAGAAACCAAAATATTTGTTGCGATTTGGCCTTTGTAGAAGACGAACTAATTAGGTACCACGGTAGGGTGATCGAATCAACAATATTTATTAATCACTATATTCACTCCTACTTTACTTGTGGTGAGGAAACTCTTGCGGTATAAGCTGATCTAGGGTCGAACACGGGGATGGGTTTTCTTCGTGCAAATGATTTAAGTGAAGTAAAAAATGGTGAATTAAATTTGGATTTTCAGGTTTGGTTAAAAACAGTGAGGTTTTGGGGTTTTAAACTAAAAATAAAATGAAGAAAAATAAGAAAAGAACTCATGAAGTCTCGGGCCTTTGGGTTAGGATTTATAGGGCAACAGCATGTCCTCGGGTCTTTTTCCTGCGTTCGGGAGCTTGACATATAGTCATTTCTGACAGAATCTTCATTTAACTTTAAAAACTAAACCTATGATTTTCTCTTTTGAAACATAGCATTTAAATGGGCATAAATGTCCTGCTTGGTGAAAACACATCTCAAAGCCACACTCCCGATAACTAGCGGAGACAACTAGCCGAGCCTCAATGGATCTAATGAAAGTATCCATTGAACCCAAAAACTTGCCAAATACACATTATTCGAGAGCATGCTTAAGAGATTTTAACCTAAGTGAGAAGCGGGAACTTAAATGACCAAAAAATGCGTGCGTTAAAAGCGAGAGGGCCGTCGTTACCTCAAACCCCAGCCAGCAACCCTCCTCTTCCAAGGGGGAAGAGGCTAGCCAACCATCCTCTGAGTTGTCATCCTCGGAGGAGTGTTTGGTAGCGAAAGGGAGAGAAAATGAGAGAAAAGCAGAAAAAGCGGGAGAATCTAATTTTATTTCTGACAAAAAAAATCGATCCTCTCAAAAGTGTATACAAATAGGCATATGGCCTTACGGACTAGTGAAATACGCCTGATCAAACATAAGTGGTCTGACAAAGGTGAAAGGAAGAAAACCAAAAGCGCAACAAAGAACAAAGCGTGCGTCACGGGAAAGCAGGGTCTTTGGAGGAGCGGTCTTGCTTGGGAAGGAGAGTGGGAGCGATTCTTTCGCGGAATGTTTTTCCTCACGGTGGTGTTTTTCGTACATTTATCTTTTTCCTTACGATCTTTGATTTGAAATGCCGAGTTTGACTAGAATTCTTCGTGCTTGGATCGGCTCAACAATTCGACATAATTAGGTCATGGCGCAAAATTTGCCACAAAATGCGTCGATAAAATAGTAGGGACTAAATGTGCAAATGGGTTAATTAGAATGATTAGTACACAAAAAAGTAGCACCAGGAAACCTATAATAAATAGGGTTCAAAAATAGCACTTTGGGCCTTAATCACTTTAACCTACACATTGCTAGTCCCTTAAGCAATGAAAGAAAGAAAGAAAGAGAGAACATACAAAATGATAACAAAATAACGTTCACAAAAATTATATTTCAAAAAGGTTGTGAATGAGTAATGCCTAACCCTAAGTGAGAATCATCAAAACCTAGCCAATAACCATCTCGAGAGAATGAATGCCATACAAAATTGAGTATCAAAAGAGCTTTATTCTTGATGACTCCAGCGAGAACTTCGCGAAATCTAAGTGTTTATTTGATTGGCTCACCAATGATGGCTGTGGCCTCTCCCCCCCAGCCTAGCTACTACCTGACCTAGCATGCTAACCAGCCTAAATGGTCAGGGACCACCTCTTATTCCACAATTCTTTTTGCGTTGTAGGGTGCGATCTTTGAGGAATCGACCTCCTGAGAATCCATCTTGGGATCTACCGATGAATCCCAACCAATTAAGGTTTAGGGCATCAAGCCAAAAGGATCAACTCACCACAAAGTCTTCAGGTTTCACCCCGGACTTCGAATGATTTCGAGACTCCAACACCTACAGCACCGCTCCACCCATCCACCCAGTGTAGCGAACACTAAGTCGGTGACTCCCGACCCGGTGAGGTTTAGGGCAGGGCTTTAAGAGCTTCGCCATTTTCGGGCCGTGCTCGGGTTTCCAAGGAAGCGTTGAATTTTACATTCTTTTTCTTTTCTTTTTTTCTTTCTTTTTCAAAGGCAGCATTGGCATACTTACAGGGTCCTTAACTTTATTAAAGGCGATTGATGGCCCAGGGTAGGTTATGTAAAGTAAGGAGGTTCTTGCAGTTTTCAGCCTATCATTTGAAACCTAATGTGCTCTTTGTATTGTGGTTAGCTAAAGGTGGAAGAAAATGTCGAAATCAATAAGAATTCAACTAATCATTCACTCAACTTGAGCATGGAACCAATCTAGCATCAATAGGGTGGGCCCAGTTTAAATTTTCCCAGCACGGGTTATTGAAACCACGAAAAATTTTGATTGCAAATGGGTCCCAGAATTTTGAAAAAGTAAGCTGTATGGTATAACAGCTTTATAAAAAGGGGACCCAGCAAGCCACTGAACATCACAAAATGGGCTTGCACAAAATAATAACAAAACATAAATACAAAAGCCACTTCCTTTGCTAACTCTCCCCCCAACCCAAACATATCGGTGGCCGAAATGGGGCTCGGATTAGAAAATTAGAGAAGTGTTACCTCCTTGATGAGATGTGATCATTTCTGGATAGGAAACTTCGCAAGCTTTCCATCGATACCTTATTCACTCCGTTTAGGCTTCAAATAAACAAGTTAGTAGAAGAAAAGGAAAAAGTGACCAGTTTGGGCGTTTTAAAATTACCTTTATAATAATCTCAAAAATGTTCTGGCCATATTTTGATTCTACACTCTCTAAGCTTTCCAACGATGCAAAGAGCAGCACAAACGGGTTCGGTTAATGTTATGAGTGAAACAAAATTGAAGGTCAAAAGTGGGGCCATAGCGGTACCATTATTGTAATTCATTAACAGCAAAAGTGACTTTATATGAAAATTCGCTATGGTTGCGAAATTTTCGCTATGTCTAATAGCGAAAATTTTTGATTTTTTTTTTTGAAAAATCAAATAAAATAAATAATAAATAAAAATAAAAATAAAAATAATAAAATAATAAAAATAAAAATAAAAATAAAAACATTTTTTTTTTAGACTAATTTTTTTATATATAACAAAAATATATATATTTTTTTATTTTAGAGACAAATTTTTATATAAAAGAAAAGAAAAATAAAATATAAATATTTTTTTGAGAAAATAATATATATATATATATATATATATATATATATATATATATAAAACATTTTTACTTACTATTCTTGTGCACTATTTTGTCTTTCCTTGGTTCCTTTGTTGCTAACCCATCAATTTTAAGCTGGCTAAGCGAAAATTGTGATTCCTTTGCTGCGAGAATTTCGCAATGGTTGCGAAAATTTAGTATCATTGTAGAAAATTTCGCTATGCCATAGCGAGATACTATTCTTCTCTTTCTTAATTCAAGCCTTCAAAATCGCTTAAAATGCAAAATTAACTACAAGAAAAATTAGGAAAAATTGCGAAAAGCAAAATTAATTTAAAAACATAAGTAACTAAAGAAAATTAGAAAATCTATAAAGAAAAATTATAGAAATCAAAAATAAAATACGATAAAATAAAATAAAACAAGAAAAATTAAAACAAAAAGTGGGGCGTGCTCCCCCAGGCCACCTAACAAGCCTTTGAAATTTCTTGATTTGGCGAACTCGAAATATGGGTTCTGGTGCTCGATTCGAGGCAGGCACCCGAACCAACCATTGTGCCATGCGATGTGAGCAGCTGCCATTGTTTTTTATGTAGTGGCAAAGTTTTGTACAAAGGCCACTAATCTATTGAAGTTTTGCATGGCCGGCAGTGATGGGTTGGACTTAGCCTTGGGAGCAGGTGCAGCAGGTGTTGGCAATTTGTACACTGGCAATGGGTTATAGGTGGCCTGGGCAGTGGTACTAGGATTCAGTTTCATGGGAATTGGTTGGAGGGTAAGCTTTTGTGGTTCTTTCCACACTTACTCCCCATTCCCTTTGCCCTCCTCGAGCTGACAATCTGATGATTTCTTCTTGGTTCTCCTTGGAAAAACAACATCACACATATCGAGGATTGACCAATCCTTGAGATAATTCAATAAAATCCTCTATACATTACAATTGTGGTTGTTGTTCACATTGCTCCTCGCCATTATGTCGATCAAGCACCATCCTTACGGATTTTCTTCTCTTGATGAGCAGTGATTAGTGAGCTTTGAGGATGGATTCTGCGGGATGTCGATTTTTATCAATTTCACTTTGGAACCCATCAATTTCTTGTTCGGAGCTCTCTCTGTGTCGAGTTTCGATTAACTGGACGATCCCTTCCCTTTGCTCCTCTATGAAATTATCACTTAATCTGCTTAAGTTCGGGATGGCTTGTTGATAGGGATGGGGTTAGTGGATTCTTTGTTGAGAAGTGGGAGCATAATATGGAGGTTCAGGAGGTGAATATTGTGGAGGTCTTGGTTCCCATGAGGAATTTGTGTGATTCCCCCAACTATGGTTGTAAGCACTACCATATGGTGAACTCATCCATTGGTTTCTATAGTCCCTCATGGACATGTATGCTCTAGGGTTTCTCTCCACAGGGTACTCATTGTATTGTTCTCCCTCTTCCATTTGGTCACAATTCAAACCCACTGAAAATGTAATCCTGCAGTATAAATATGGCACACAAAAACAGTCCTGCGTAGTGTTTTTTTTTATATGAAATGAAAAGAAAATAAAAAAATATGATGAATATAAAGAAATTCACCAAAACTTGTGTGAGGATCACCTGAAATTGTTACCGGCTAAAATCAAATGCACTTGGGGCACCATCACAGCAGCAGCGCCATTGGTCGTGCCACAGTAGGGATCAGGAATCAGCAATATTTGTATCCTATATTCCTCCTACTTTGCGAGTAATTAAAACTCTTGCGATGTGAATCCAGAATTGTTTCACGGGGGATGGAGTTTTCTTTGTACAATTGATTTAGTGGGTGTGGTGAATTAAATTTGGATTTCAGGTTTGGTTAAAGCAGTGAGGTTTGGGGTTTTTTAGGCGAAAATAAAATGAAAAATAAAAGAAAAAGAACTCCTTGAAGTCTCGGAGCCTTTGGGTTAGGATTTATATGGCCTTGACATGTCCTCGGGTCTTTTTCTCGCGTTGGGGAGCATGACATATAGTCATTTGGCTTGGATCTTCATTTAACAAAAACTAAACCTATGATTTTCTCTTTTGAAACATAGCATTTTAAATGGGCATAAATGTCCACAACGATTGGCCACATCTCAAAAACCCTACTCGCGATATTATTGAGAGGCAACTGGCAGGCCTGATGGATCTAATAGAAGTATCCATTGAACCGAAAAAAAAAAACTTGCGAAATACACATGAGAGCATGTAGAGATTTTAACCTAAGTGAAGCGAGGAACTTAAACAACCAAAAATGTGCGTTAAAAGCAGAGAGGGCCAGATCGTTACCTCGAATACGCCGGCTGACCCTCCTCTTTGCAGGGAAGGGCCTAGTGACCATCCTGCGAGTTGTCATCCTCGGAGGGAGTGTTTATTAGTAGAAAGGGAGAAAATGAGAGAAAAACATAAATACGGAGAATGGAGCCCCAATTTGTTCTGACAAAAAAAAAAAAATCGTCCTCCTCAAAAAGTGTATACAAATGGCTTATATGGCCTTACAGACCAGAGTGAAATACCATACAATCCCAAACATAAGTGATTCTGACGAGGTAGAAAGGAGAAAACCAAAAAAGCGTAACAAAAGAACAAAGCGTGCAAGCTGCGAAACGAAGTCTTTGGAGGAACGGTCTGGGAAGGAGGAAATTTTAGAATAGTGCTCGCGGGAATGTTTCTAATAGTGGTGTTTTCTTCACATTTGCTCTTCTTTCCTTCTGATCTTTGATTTGAAATGCTGAATTTGACTAGAATTCTTCGTGCTTGGATCGACTCAACAATTTCGGCATAATTAGGTTGCAAAAACTGCAAAATTTGCCACAAAATGCGATCAGTAAAATAGTAGGGACCTAAATGTGCAAATCGGGTTAATTAGAATGATTAGTACACAAAAGCACACTCAAAACCTATAATAAATAGGGTTGAAAATAACACTTTGAGCATAAATGCAAACCTTGTTTCCTTTGGTTCATTCATGGGGATCGAAAGGAGGAGGCTACTTGGCCCTGCGGTGATGTGTCTTTGCGGCCTTCATGTAGCTCCTTTGTGTTGAACTTCCTTGACTAGGTGATCTTTGGGTGATCATTCGGCTTTGCAAGAGTAGCGATCGCTGATTCTTCACCAATTGTTTCATTTTACGCACAATTTCACTACTTGCGGTGGTGAGCTTTTGGTCCCCGCTACACTTGGACGATTGGGCCGGACTTCCTCAGATCCTTGCATGTCATCTTCTACCAGCTTGTGCTTGTTACTCAAGTGGAAAATATTGAGCTCCAATGTCATGTTTCCAAATGTGGTACACGCCGACTCCATTCGACAATTGGTCTTACGCATTGGAAGTGGCCAAAATGGTCTTCCCAGGATAATTGGCACATGATTAGGCCGGCTTGCTATTGGTTACGGTATCCAAGCACTACAAAGTCCTCTTTGGTGTAGGAATTTGTCTACCTTCACCAAGACATCCTCAGCTATTCCTTAGGAATTTCAACGTCGATCAGCGATGACAAAGTGATGTTGGTGGGACTCCTAAACCTGCTTTGCTTATACTGCTGATATGGCGTGAGTTTCTCTTGGCCCCGAATCTAACGGTGCTTTGTTTATCTGGGTCCACGTGTTATTTGAAATTGTGAGGATCCACGGATCCTTGTATTTGTGAGGTCTTGCTGCGGATTATAGCTTGACTTGCTTTCCGATTAAGAGCTTTCTTTTCAATGCCTAGCCCTTTCTTGGTGTACACGGGTCCTTGAAACTTTGCATAGGTTGGGACTACTTAATCATGTCGGCGTGGAATGTTTACCTTCACTTGCCTTAGCACCTCGAAAATTTTAGCTTGGTTTGGGGTTTTTCTTGCCTCGTAGTGCTTGGGAAGCCGGAGGGCATGCTTTCTTCACTTTGGATCTTCATGGTTATTACCCTTTAAGGCTCGAAGCTTCCTTTTTCCTTGCATGTTTCTTCGGCCGATTGTGACCTTGGTTGCTCTATCTCTTTTCACTTCTCGGAGTGATGATAGCTTTCACTTCATCCATCGCTAAATTGGATGAACTACCTCACTGGACTCCTTTTTGGATTTGGCAATGTTTGGGAAGGAACCTTCCTCTCTCATATACCTCAATGGGATGTTGATCTTTGTGATTGAATACGCAGATTATCATTTTACGATTAAGAGTTGCTCTCGAAGCCCCGTCTATTCTTTTGTTCAATCATGCTTTCTACGATTATCAATTCTTTGTGCCAATTTATGCGTTGATCCTTTTGTTCTTCACAAAAATTGCCTACCACCTTATAAAATTCAATATAGCTTGTTGTGAGGAGAAGGATGATGATGGTTGTGGTTGAGATGAGGAACCAAGCGGTTGCTTTGGGCAACTGTGGGGCACATAGGCGTGGGGATTAGGTTTCCACGAGAAGACGGGGTGATTCTTCCACCGGGAATTGCACACAGCTATCGTATTTCGGGCATTAGGTTTGCGGGGTTTTCAGATTGCCCATGGCATTAGCACGCCCGACATCAAAATCCTTCACCGAGGGGGCATTCTGATGGTTCCCCGATGGACAAGTAATGATAATTGGAGCGTACGGTCGTTTATGCGCATTTTCGGCCGTCGCACCATGGAGCCTTTTCCTTCCAGCTCTTCCATCTTCCTAAATTTAGGGTTGATATTCTCGCTTTCATTTCCATATATCTTCGAAAGTGCATAAATGCCTCCCCGGTGGTCAAAGGTTTCATTCTTTCAACTCGATTCGCTCATCCTAAGCCTGGAAGTTTTCAAACACATAATTCAAGAAATCCATGGCTTCATCCGGATTGCCAAAATCACCCCACACATGGTTTCTAGCGCTTGCTTCATGGCAGTGGGACATACCATTATAGAAACAGATTCACTAGCATCCATGTATCAAAACCATGGTGTGGACATGCATCGATGGTCTCCATGAACCTCTCCCAACATTGATAGAATTTCATCAAGTTATATGCCGAGTAAGTGTAGACTGCCTTCTTCAAACTGCTTGTCTTGGCTGCATCAAGAATTTCTTCAAAATTCAAATAAGATCGACCTAATTTCTAATCGTTTCACTCTCAGTGAATTGAGCCATATTTTGGCTTTTTGTCCTCGAGGGTTAACTGAATGCCTTCAACCAACAATTCCATATCTAAGTATACCCTCCTTAAAAGCTACGATACCTCAAGATCCCGTATGTGTGAATATGGATTTTCATTTTCCATACCATGAAATGTGGGAAGTAGGCACTAGGTAGGGTCTCATCAAGTACATCCTCGCCAGAGGTATGATGCGTGAAGGAGCACTAACTCTGGGGGAGGGTGCATGTGATCCCCTCATCGCACCGCAGGCTGTCGATTCATGTGGGGTGCTTATCACTTTGCCGCTCGTGTGTAGGGATCCATTTGGTCACCAGGCACATTGATTTCACAGCCTTGCTCAACCGGTGCACTCACTCTTTGCAATCTACCTGATATCCCTCTATCCCAGTGCTGCATAAACACCTGTTACACAAAATGACACAAAGCAAAGAGAACTAACAAAACTCACGAACGGATCAAGAGCTACCGAACAAAATTAATCGACTATAAGATACAAAACAAGCAAGAATCGCTAAGTGAAGAAAACTTGTGGCTCAAGCAAATGAAATCTCAAAAGGATTAAAAGTGTCACCAACACTTATAATGTGGATTAAGGCACATATATCAACTCATCATCCGTAGTCTGGCACCATCCCCAGAATCCGCGCCATTTGGATTCGTGTCAATAATGGGTGATACTCATCAAAAAATTTGTTTCCTATGTTCTCCCACCGCCAGTCAAGCTACCGCAGCATAGCGGCCCAGTGGTCGAACACGGACGGGTTTTCATCCTTACCTAATGATTCGCATTTATGTTTGAAAATGGTGAGACTTTTGTTTGAATTTTGATTTCAGATCAAAAAACAAAAGTGGAGTCGGGTTGCTTATCGCAGTAACCTAAGTGGCTTAAATTAAGGTGAAATGATAACCTGAAGGCTTGGTCACTAGCTTGATAAAATGGGGTTTTTAAGATACCTGGTTATTTCTCGCATTAAGGCAAATGACATATACCCAAGCCAAACCTGATCTTTGTTTCTTAACTATAAAACCTAACCCTAACCACTCCTATTTGAGCTCAATTAAATACTAAGCATTCAATGTCCCGCCATGAAAACCCTAGCATTTAACCTCCCGCTTTCAATGGCTCGTAATGACATCTAGCGATATCGCTGCATCTACCATTAAGAATGCACCGAACCCTAAAGCATGACAAGTATCGACCAAAGGAAAGACATTAAACAAGATAAACCCTAGTTTGGAAAGTTTGGAACCATAAATGCAGTACCTGTATCATTAAAAGCTTGAGGACACTGCCAAACCACCAACAATCAGTGAAAGCTAGCAACCCTCCTCTTCAAGGTTTTGAGGTTAGCTGGGCATCCCCTTGAGTTGTCATCCTCAAGGTGTTTGGTACGGAAATGAGAGAAAGAGGAGAGAAAAAAGAGCAAAAATAAAACTCTAAAACAAAGCTGAAAGTTTCGCATAAAATGAAAAGTTAGGTTACAAAGCTATAAGGTGCTTATATAGCCAACCCAATGTGTGTGAATGGCAAAAATGCCTAAAATATGAAATTACAATAGGACAAAATGGTAATTAATCAAACGTGGTTGTTTAGAGTCAAAAACATAAACACAGGACGGGATTAAGATGCAGGAATTTCGCTAGCATACTTGGGTGGGCCTTCGCTGCCAGCTAAATTTCTCGCTAGCCTAGAGAAAATATAAAAGCATAATAAATTCAAAATTTTCACTATGCACGCATTCTCGCTTAAGCTAGCGAAATTTCGCTGGCCATTGTACACCGCAAGATAGCTTAAAATTCGTTAGATTGCGAATTTTTCGCTATGATTGCTAAATTTTCGCAATCCTGCAAAATTTTCGCAATGCATAGCGAAATTCTGCTTTCCTCGTCGTCCACTTGCCACGCATTCTTTCATCAATTCCACTTCTCACATTTCTGGCCAGTGATGATATCACCGTGAATCCTCAGCATTTAGCACCAACTCGACATCAAACTTGAAATTATTGGTTGAGGCTCGCAAAAACCTGCAAAATTACTAAAAAAACAAACTCGAAATGGGATCAGTGGTACTAAGTGGACCTTCACATGTCAATTGGCTCAATTCATATGATTAGTGCACAAAAAGCACTCAAAACCTATCTTGAATAGGATTCAAAATAGCACTTTTCGAGCACTAATCAGTCAAGATCATGCACAAGTCACAGACCCGCAGAGAAGGTCGAGGTCGTGGATGACTAGAGAGGCCGGGCCTGGCTTTCTCGAGATACCAGCTTCTTAGATCATCGGGTACTCATAGAGATTCATCGAGGATTTCTCCCCGATCGGGCAGCACCTATGACGAGATCGACCTGGCGAGGTCAAGTTTGATCGGGGATGACCAACGCGAGGAGGCATTCCAGAGTCAAGAGGAGACTTACCATCGCTCCTATCTCGGTTAGTCCCCGACAGGGACAAGGGTACACAAGATAATAGATGCCTCGAGGGCCTGACGGGATGTGTTTTGATGCAACTAGAGGGTAGTAGCTTATGGTTCCCGCAGCTCAAGAATCAAGGAGAAAAATTACCTCACACACCCACATGAGTTAAAACCGTAGTCTTCGCCTCAAGATTGGCACCACTATTTATATGGTGAGCGATCGAGATGTACCGACCACAAAAGTCTTAAGTATATTTTCACAAATGACCTCAATATGAGGCAATGCGCATGGATGAGTTCCTGCAGGATTATGACTTCCATTTTTGCATTACCATCCTAGTAAGGCAATGGTGGCGCAATCAGCCTAAGTCACAGATATCATGTATATCTTACCCAGACTGGACGTTGGCTACGCACCGGCGCATCTGGTACGTCGGGAGTTTAGTATTACACCGCTCAAGTGAGTAGAGTGATCGGTCCCGGGCGACGTGACACGGCGGTAGTGTCCCATCGTGATCTGCACAAATGTACAAGTGGATCGAGGGTCAGACCATCCACACCCGATGGTAGTCTTCGTATAAAGCGACGGGTAGCGGTTCCCCTAGTCGACCGGGATGGTTATAGGAGATTCTCAAGGTGTTTCACTGCTCTCGATTTACTATGCATCCAGGTGGCACGAAGATGTATTAGGATCTTCGTCGCTAGTACTACCGGAGCGGGATGAAGAGACACGTAGGGGACTTTGTTCAACGATTTCTCACGTGTCACCAGGTTAAGGAAGAGCACCAGGTTGCTAGGCTACTCACCCACTGAGGTGGTCGAAGTGGGAAGTGGAGCACGTCACGCATGGATTTGTGACTGGGACACCTAAAGGACATGATGCTAAGATAGGTGATAGTGGACCGGCTCACGGGCTCCAAGACATTTTCTAGCCGTATGGATGACCCTTCACATTGAGAGACTTGGTCGGTCAGATATTCGAGATATGGTCCGGATACATGGAGTACCAGTATCCATAGTGTCAGATAGAGACCCGAGGTTTACGACGCACTTTTGGAAGAGTTTCCAAAAGGCTATGGGCACACAACTGACCATGAGTACAGCTTTCCACCCACGATCTGATGGTCTACCAAAAGAGGACTATACAGAGGTGCTAGAGGGCATGCTCGCGAGCATACACCCTGGCATCATAAGGGTAGCTACCGGGAAGAGCATTTGCCCTCGTGGAATTCGCCCACAACAACAGCTATCGGGCGAGTATAAGCGATGACACCATATAAGGCATTATATTTGGGAGGTCATGACACCGGGATATGATGGACCAAGGTGGGTGAGCCCATCACCTGGTCCCGACCGCTTAGAGACACTTCCAAGAAGGCGGAGTTGATACGACACCGCCTTTCTCACCGCCGTGAGCCTCAGAAGAGCTATGCCGATGTACAACGCCGACTCTAGTTCGAGGTCGAGATCACGCCTTCAAGGTGATGCCTAAGAGATGAGAATGTTCAGTCGTGGGAAGCTATCGCCGAGGTTTATCGGGCCCCGAGATACTCGAGAGGGCAGTAATCGTGAAGGCACGGCTGATTTACCGCCCAAAGATGTCAAGTGTCCATGAGGTATTTCACGCTCCATGTTCGAGGTACACTTCGCATCCAGCCATGTAGTGATTGGGAGAGATTAAGGTTGACCCGATGGACCAGGAGTGGACCAGTGTGCATTATGGATAGCCGGGATCAGGTTTTGCAACGCAAGACCGTGAGGCTAGTGAGGGTGCTATGGCGGCACCGTGGAGTGGAGGAGTCAACGTGGGGAGCCGAGGACACGATGTGCCACATATCCCTTCTGTTTGGGGTTTAGTCGCTATCACTTAAATGACTAGTTTACATGCATGGTATAGTGCACGCCAGATATGCACGTTGAGTCGTGATTGTACAAAATTTCTGAGGAAAATCCTTTTAAGGAGTGGGAGAATGTAAACCCAAAATTTAATTTTCTAAGAGGGTAAATGGTACTTGGCCAACCTAAATTTTTCTGTATCTCTGATGATGAAACCGACTTTACCATTGGGATCGCCTCGCGAAATTCCAAATTTACCATCGCTGATTTCGTCGACTCCGAGACATCGCACTTCATGTTGATGCACCGGTGTTTGCGCCGTGAAACAAATATGAAAGATACGCGATATGAAAAGTGTCACCTACTACATGTGTACCCATGTGACACATGTTGTACGACAGTGAGATGACGGAGATGAATTACTAGATTAAGTCACGTGTCAAAAATCCAACCATGACATGGATGGAATTATTGAAAAGTTAAATGAATAAGACAAAAAGGAGAATAGTTTTCTTCTCCAAAGGGTTGGAAGCACAAAACGTGCAGTAGGTGTGGGTTTGAGATTTTAGAGAGAGAAAGTGTGACTTATCTCTAGATTTCCTCAGAAATGACCGTCGATTCCTCGACTCGAAAGCAAGAAGCTATCGCTTGTTCTATCCTGGGCAAAGTGGCTACGCTGCGGCATCAGTTTTGTGGAGTTCCAACAACTCCAAGAGGTAGGGATCTTTTCCTACTTTATTATTCTCTTTTGGCCAAGAGTCATTTTGCTAATTTAAGATTTGTTGAGGCCTGGAAGGCCACGTTATCTACCTCAAAACCTTGAACCGGAAAGTGAAGAAATCCCCATTCAGGTGGTCGTGGAACAAAGGTCAACCCGAGGGCAATCGTCTCACGTGGATTGCGGTTGATTTTTTTATGATGTTTGGGTGATTCAAAATGAATTGCTTGATTTGTTAATTAGTCTATAATTAGTCTATGTGAGCTAATTTTGGTGTTATTGTTGAGAATTAAATAACATGATTGTTTGTGAGTAAAGTATGTTAATATATGCATGTGAAATGTATTAGCATAAATTATTTGGAAATGGCATAATGCATTCCATATACACCGGGGTACCCTAGATGGTAGGTGTGAGTGCATGATATGAAGGAAAATGAAAGAAAAATGAAAACGATTGTTAAAGGAATTTCAAGGAAGATTTTCCAAAGAATTGCCTTGGAGAGTTGTCCAACAGTTCATCTCGGAGGCGAACCCATGACTGTTTTGGAGAATTACCCAGCACTTCACCTCGGAGGGTTGTCTAATATATTTACCAAAACTCGATAGTAAGTTTTCAAGAACAAAAAGCTTTTGTTTTGAAAACTGTATTTTGTTCTCGCATTTGGCTTAGGCATGTGAGAGATGGATTAAAGAACAGACATTCAAGTAGGATCATGTATGTGCTTAAGTGTGATTGTTTTCTATGACATGTGCACTTAGGTGGGGAGTAACCCATGTAGGAAATTATCACTACTGGGCATTGCTCACCCTGTCGAGGGATCACTATTTCAAGTACAGGGAATGTACAGGAGGACGATGCTCACTAGAGGCCGCGTTTTAGAAGAAAGACAGATTGTGGCTTTTATATTTTATTTTGTAAAACATGTATTATAACTCTAGATTTTGATATATGTTTTTGGCAAAGAGTAATGTATTAACTCTTGAACTATGGTAATATAGTTGATATATATTTTGTGAGTATTGATGCATGGGCCCAAGTGGCCATTTTTACTCGCATGTGGACCCGGTGTGAGCGTTGTATTTTGGGTAGAGCTCCCTGTACCAAGGAGACTTTGCTCGATTTTCGTGAGTGGTGTCGGGTTACCCGACATCCATAGGTATTCCGTAGGTTGACGAGTTGTCAACAAGACACCCCGGATTTAGGGCGTCACATTATATCTCTATATAATCCCATCTAACTTTTACTTAATGGTAAACACCCATTTGCATCCAAGTGCACCTTTTCCTTTTGGTAGAGTTTCAACATCCCAAGTCCTATTCTTCTCAAGTTCCCTCATTTCTTTAAGTACCGCTTTCTTCCATTTTGGAACCTTAAAAGCATCATGTATGTTTTTTGGTACTTCTACACAAGAAATTTGAGAGCTACATATCTAGATGATGTTGAAATCAATGGCATAGTAATAAAATATGAAACAAAGAAAATACCAAATTTACATGAAACCCTTTCGAGAAAAACCACGCATGAGAAACTTCAATTAAGTGAATTTGAGAGAAATTACAAAATACAACGGAATAGAGAATAAATCCTAATATGTTGATATGACGAAAAATACCCGAGTAGAAATGTCCATACCGAGATAGGGCAAGCCCCGCGACCCCTTCGAGATTAGTCAGGTTACAGTGAGCCAGCTCACGCTACAAATGCATCCCTATTTTTTCTCAACTTTTTATTTTCACAAAAGTCATAACACAGACCTTCGAACGTACATTGTCCAAAACCAAATCTCGATCACAAACAACATATACAAGTTTTCATTCATGGTTTTGCTAGCGATAACTCTTTCACAACTCTAAAATGAAATGCGTTCAAATTATTAGGGTGACAATGAGGTGTGGAACTCATCCCATTTGTCTATACCTTTTTCTCATCCATGAAAAATAAATAAATAAACAAAATAGAGGGCGAGGTGGTAGAGCTAGTATAGAAATTTCGCGAGCCTACCCGCCTTTACCCCCATTATTTTTGTTAGTTCAATTTTAAAATTTACTAAGATATATAATTTTAAAGAAAAATATTTAAAAAATTATAATTCATTTTATAAGTAATATTTAAAAGTTGAAAAAAGAAAAATTAATTTCTTAGAAAATTATATATAATTGGGGGGTTAGGTGAGATGGAACAAAGGTGGTGTTTGTTTTTTTACTTAATCTTTGAATAAAGACTTTTTAGGCTTAATGTGAATGATACTTAAATATGATTCAGGAAGTATTAAGTTGTTTGTTTTTTAACATTAGGTAGTTAGTAGGGATGACAATGTTACAAATTATTTTGGGTTTCCGTCCCGCCTCGCTCTTAATGGCATAGGTTTAATTTAATTTTAATCGTGTTTTTAACGGGTTTGGGTTTATTTTCTCAAACCCGAGACGGGTTCATGTATTATTTTCTATCTTGTAAGGCTTGAGAGAAAATTAGAAATTTTCAAAAATGGCAAAATGTTAATAAAAATATTAAATTGTCATAAGGGTTCAGGGAAGCCTAAATAATTCTCTAGATCTTGGATAACGAAACGGACTGCTTGCAGATTAAATTAGATCATGAAATTTAGTGACAGAAAAGTTTCGTCGAATTTTGAGACAAACGGAAATTTTTGATTTTCTGGGTGATAAGTTGTCAATTACTCGGGGACCGAGATTTTCTGAAAATTTTGAAAGTCGAGAAATAGCTTGGGTTAAGTTCATTTAAAATAAAGTGAGTTGAAAAGAAATAAATTGTTTCGGGGTAGAAACGGACCCGAATGAAGCAATATGAACCATATATCCAAAATAATAATAATAAGCCCCACCAGTTATATTTTAAAAAATTATTTTATTATTTTATTTTTATACTTTAATATAAATAATAATTATTATTATAATGTTTTTTAATAAATAATTTATAAAAATTCATAATATTTTTATTTTTATGAAAAATATTAATTTTAATATAATAAAAATAAAAAAGCAAATATAAAAAATTAAAATTAAAAAATAAAAACAAAAATAAAATGTAAACGGGGCGAGTTTGAGAATTTTCCCATTTCCGTCCCTCCTGTTTAATTTTTAAATGAAACAAGTTTGAGAATTAAAAAAAATAAACGTGAGATGCGGATAAGGCAGTGATCTGAAACCGTCTCGTTGTCGTCAGTAGTAGTGTATATTCTTGGCGCTCTTATTTTTTTGTTGGACAACGATTGAGTTTTTCTTATTTTTGTGGAAAATGACTTTTTTTGAATAGAAAAAGCCAAATATTTTCACTTTTTATATTTAGAACTTTTTTTTAAAATTTCAGCAATAAGTCATGAAAATTTTAAAAAACAAACAGTACAATCTTTGAAAAATTTATTGAAACGACATTAAAAGTCAAAAAAACAAACGCCACCAAAGTCATTACCCAAATCCGTAAGCCGCCTAGGTTTTTAGAAACTTCGAAACCTACCTCAAATCCTATTTATCCTTATCCCAAATCATTTTTATTAGGTAGAAGCTCTACCGTTGCCCATTGCAAAATCTTTTGGGATATGTCATCTTTTTATTTACAAAAAAAAATACGTTACTTAAGAAAATAGCGAAGCAAATGGGATTTACAAGATATGAATAAATCCGGCAGGTTCCAAATAGATCCTTGCTTTTTTTTTTTTTTAAAGAAGTAGATCTTTACTTTAAAAACTTGAAAAACATACGTTTTTATCCGATGTAGTTATTTAGCGTGGTTCACGTAAGAGATAAAGGATATAATTGGTAGTTGTTTTGTAAACAATTTTCTGCTCCTTAGACTAAAACTATAAATTTATGATTCATAATTAAAAACTACTTTTGTAATTAAAACCCTTTTTTATATTAGAAAGGAAAATAAATTGTTTAGAAAAGATTATTTAGTTATTTTTGTAAAAATAAATTCCCAAAATGATTTAGATTTCCAAAAAAGTTTCTTTTACTTTGTTTTACATTTCTTTTTTCCATTAGAAATTTAAAAGTTAAAAATGAGCGCTAACATTAGGTTCAAAGTAAAAGCGAATGAATGCCAATTCTTTATTTATTTATTTAACAAATGAAAATAAGTTGTGGTCAGAAAATATTTTTTAATTTATATTATTTACACTTATTTTTGAGAGTCTTTAAAAATTTAAATCATATTTAAAAACCTACAAATTTTGTAAAAAAAAAACCCTAAAAATTGAATAAAAATATTTTGATTTTTTGAACAAACTTTTCTTTTACAAAATATTGGAAACAATAAAAAAATCTGTTCATAAAACTATTTTTTAGAGTTTCTATATAGATCCTGATATCTTAATTTTGTTTTTGTTCTAATTATAAACTCAATACTTGCAAATGGTGCTAACATTTGATTCAATTAAGTAAAAGAAAAAGAATGTCTAAGAAAATTTTACCTATTTAACAAATAAAAATACAAATAATAATGCATATGTTTATTGTTGGAGGTGATTACAAATAGAACACCCATTAATAGAAAATTGTTGCTTTAGTTAACACAATTTCAATGAAAAATTTTTTATATTACATGATATTCAAAATATATTTCTGAAAGAAATCATTAAGAATTAAAGACAAGAGATCGCTAAAAATCTATGCTATATTACATGATATTAAAATATATATTTCTGAAAAGAAATCCTCATTCAGGAATTACAAAGGCAGAAGACATTCAAGTAAATTAGATCGCTAAAAATCTGCTCAACTTTACCCCTTTCCCTTGTGTATTGCTTTACGTATAGATTTCATTCTCGATTTTCACATCGATTAGTTGCCAATTCAGTGGGCGAATGCAAAACGAATTCTAGTTACTCTCTAAAAATATCCATCGCTAAAAATATATGGGCGCCAAAACTGTTAGTCTCTCTCTCTCACTCGATCTCACTTCTCTCTCTATAAATAAAGGACATTATTGACTCAATATCCTTTGCATTGCTTTCTCTTGCAGTTTGAAACCTATTTGAAAATGGCCGGAAATAAACATACCTCAAACCAATCTTCTAAGGCCGAACCCACTTTTGAAGCCATACAAGTTATGGTTGTGGATGATGATGTTATATGTCTCTCAATTGTTGCAGGAATGCTTAAAACATTTAAATATCAAGGTATATGATGGAGATTTTATGTTAATATGTCTTATGTAAATCATCTTCAACATTTGCCTCTTGTAATTGGTTATCCAATAAGGCTTTGCATGCATGTTTGTTTTTCCTCAACTCATTTTGAGGATCATCGTAACTCAGGACTCATGTTTATAGATTGAAATTCTGATAATTTTTTTTTTAAATGTAGCGATCAATTTCTAAAATTTTAGCAACCAACAATAGAAGCTTATGACGATTTTCTTTATTGGTATTTGTGCTTAGATTATAATCTCTTGAAACTAATTTATAATTTCTTTTCTCCATTCATTTGTAGAATAATATGTTACTTTGTACATTTCTTTTTCGATTTTTAAAGTTATGTTTTACAATTATATTAAGATTATTAGACAGAGTTTCATGATGGGGGAGAATGAATATAAAGTGTAATTTCTGTGCTGATTGTCACGTATCTATATTTTGTTCTGACACTTTATTTGTTTGAGTCCCTATAGATACCTTTAGCTTATTACGAAAGTTGAATTCTAATGGGAGTTTCTTTTTATTCTCTTAAAACTTAAAACTAGGTTTTTAGTTTCTTTATTCATCAAATTCTTAATTATATATAGATATTATTTTCTTCACTCATTTCAGTTGTGACTGTTAAAGTGCTGAAAGATGCTTTGGGTACTCTTTGAAGCAGAAGTAATTTTCCACCTTATCATAACGGATATGTGCACATGCCAGTGGATGGATTTGAACTTCAAAACCAAGTCCGTGAGAATTCAATCTTCCCGTAGTTTGTAGTATTGCTTTGATAAATCCCTCTTGTTAATTTATCTTTTACTAATATCAAAGGAATTCAATTCTAACGTTCATGTTTGGTTCTGAGAAAATACAAAACAAAAGTGAAGGAAAATAAAAATAACATTAAAGTCCAATAAATTATTTTTATTTTCACCTTCAAACTCCTTAAATTTATTTTAACTCATAAGATTAAATGATTCAAAAATATATGTATTTCTAACTAATTTTAGTTTATATATTATTTTCTTTAAAAAAATTTTATAGAACAACTAGAAAATCATTTTTCTTGACACTTTCTTTTTCCTTTTTCTGGTATACTTTCTAGGAATCAAACATAACCTAAATAAAAACTCCTCTCTTTTTGTATGGGCATTGGGGTTGCAACTAACAATCATCTTTATGAAATGCATCTATTTGGTGTGTCTTTATGATGTAGTGATGTCAGCTGATGACAATGAGAGTTCCATGTTAAGGGGTTTAGAAGGTGGGGTTGCATTTTATATTGTGAAACCTGTGAGCTACTATGATGTAAGGACTTGTGGCAGTATGCGTTAGCCCAGGAAGAGTAAATTAGCACCCAATTCGAGACCACTCAAGGTTGGTGCAGGTTCTGTAGCAATGTGGTGCAGAGGAGAAGCAGAAGGAGAGAATCAAAGAAAAAGAGCGCAAGTGAAGGTTAACGAAGACAATGAAATAGAAAAGGAATTGAAGCGACTATGCTCGAGAACTCTAAGGTTGTTTGGATGAAATTGCGCTTCATAGCGAGTTCTTGGAAGCTATAAGAAAAATAGGCCTTGAAAGTAAGAGATATTCTGCCAATTGATACATTTTATCTAGTTTAGAAATGAGATAATTATACTTACTAATGATATATGTAATGATTGTATTTTTTTTTAACTCTTGTACTATGCAGGGGCTGTTCCCAAGAAGATTCTTGAGCACATGAATGAGCCTGTAGGATTAACCAGAGAAAATGTGGCTAGCCATCTGCGGGTTTATTTCTTTAATTTTATCAATAATTTTGAAACTTCATGAAAACTTTGCTATTTTGTGTTAGGACTTGATGAAAATAAAAACCAGGTTTCAAACCAATGTGGAATAATAATCTAGCAAGCAAGATCATCGTTCCCCATCAAACAAAGAATACATTAGTCTTCATTGAAATAAATAACAAACAAGAGAATATATCTAAGCTAGGGAATTTCTGGCCTACTTATGGAATAAATATTCTAAAACACCTTATATTCTTGTTCATTTCAATTTATAGATTTGTTGTCTTTTAATTTATGTTATGTTCTATTTGCACTCTTTAAATTAGTAATCTTATGGTTGCATGTATAAAGTTATCTTCGCCCAGTTTACATCATTACATGTGTACGTTGGTGTTTTCTATTTATATCATCAATGTGTTTAATTTATCATTATAAAATATCTAGGTTTCCAGATTATAGATTTTTTTAATTTATATCATGTTATATTTTTTACTCTTTATACACATCAAGAAATAATCTTGGTGCTCATAAAATTTGTCGTCTTGTAATTCATATTATATTAGGTTTAAACGCTTTAGATTAGGAAGTAATGTTGTACTTGTAATCATGAAGTTATAAGCTTCTAATTAATTTACATATTTATGTATGTACTGGATAGGGGAAAACCGGCCAACACAATAACAAACTGAATAATAGAGCAAAAAGGTAGCACAATTAAATTCCCCTTTACTTGCAAGAACTTATGAGGAGGACCAAAAAAAATATATAGCAAAAACAGAAATCAATAGCACACAAGAGACACAATTTGTTTAACGTGGAAAACCCCTTAAAGTAAGGGTAAAAACCACGGGTCGTCCAGACCAAAGAAATAGTTCCACTATGATCAATAGAGGTACAAGAGTTTCCAATAAATTGCACCAAAAAATGTGCTATAGCCAACAATCTAAAGATCAAACACCAATGCTTTCAATCTGAAAATAAGAAGAAAAAGAAAAAGACCCCAGCAGAATATAGCTGCGAAGCACTTATCTCTAACCGGATATCGTGATGACAGTCAGCAGAGTACGAGAATGAAGTATCACGTTTCGAACACACTGCTGTCCAAAAATCAAGCCGATCCAACGGTGAGCTGAATCTGCGGTTGTAATATGGCAGTCTCTGGTGGATGTGCGAAAATCCGCAAGTTTTAACTATAACACCTCCTGCACTGGCGCTATATTTACTTAAAATGAGCACGCTCTCTTGTGCCTAATCGACCCCTCTCCGCCAAATAAAGTGGAACCGTGGGCCCTCACAATGTTGGGCTTTTACTCCACATAGGAAAGGAGCCCAAAACCCAACAGTACTTTGATGTACAAAAGATTCCCGTCGTCTAGATTATTGATTTTTCGTATTTTAATCAATATGATGTTATATTTTGACTCTTTATACATATTAAGATAAAATCTTTATTTGTGCTCATAAAATTTCTCGTCTTGTAATTCATATTATATTAGGTTTACACTCCCTAGATTAGAAAGTAATGTTGTGTCTACATATATAAAGTTATTTGCTTATAATTAATTTACATGATTATATGTGTACTTCGATGAACACAATATTTGTCTGGATTTGTCATCTTCTAATTTATATGATGTTATGTTTTGACTATTTATACACCTTAGGAAATAAACTTTGTGCTCATAAGATTCGTCGTCTTGTAATTAATATTATATTAGGTTTAAACTCTTTAGATTAGGAAGTAATATTGTGCCGAGTAGGCATAAAGTTATTAACTTCTAATTACATCCTTATGTACCTACTTTTATGTACTTTGATGTACAAAAGATTTTGGCTCTTAGATTTGTAGTATTTCAATTTATATCATGCAATATTTTGACTCTTTAAACTTATGAAGAAATATTTTCCGTGCTCATAAAATTTATCGTCTTGTAATTCATATTATATTAGGTTTACATTCCTTATAGTAGGAAGTACTGTTGTGCCTACAAGTATACAGTTATTTGCTTCTAATTAATTTACATCATTAAATGTGTACTTTGATGTACCAAGGATTTAGTTGTCTAAGTTATACATTTGACGTCCTCAAATTTATATTAAAAAATAATCTTTATGCTCATAAAATTTGTTGTCTTGTAATTAATATTATATCAGGTTTACACTCTTTAGACTATGAAGTAATATTGTGTCTATAGGCATAAATTATCTTTTTCTAATTAATTTACATTATTATGTATGTACTTTGACATACAAGAGTTGTCTAAATTATAGCTGTGTTATAGTTTTGACTCTTTATATATATATATGAGGGAATATTATCTATGCTCATAAATTTTGTTCTCTTTTAATTCATATTATATCAAGTTTACACTCCTTAGATTAGGAAGTAGTGTTGTTCCTGCAAGCGTAAAGTTATTTGCTTCTAATTAATTTATATCATTATGTGTATTTTGACATACCAAAGATTTATATACATTAGGAAATAATCTTTGGGTTCATATATAAGATTTGTCATCTTATAATTAATAGGTTTAGACTCCTTAGATTAGGAAGTAGTGTTGTGCCTACAAGCGTAAAGTTATCTACTTCTAATTAATTTATATCATCATGTCTACTTTGACATACCAAAGATTTAGTTGCTCAAATTATAGATTTGTCGTCTTCTAATTTATATGATGTTATGTTTTGTTTATTTATACATTGGGGAAATAATCTTTGGGTTCATATATAAGATTTGTCGTCTTATAATTAATAGGTTTACACTCCTTAGATTAGGAAGTAGTGTTATGCCTTCAAGCGTAAAGTTATATACTTCTAATTAATTTATATCATTATGTGTACTTTGACATACCAAAGATTTAGTTGTCCAAATTATAGATTTGTCGTCTTCTAATTTATATGATGTTATGTTTTGACTATTTATATACATTAGGAAATAATCTTTGGGTTCATATATAAGATTTGTCATCTTGTAATTAATAGGTTTACACTCCTTAGATTAGGAAGTACTGTTGTGCCTGCAAGCATAAAGTTATCTACTTATAATTAATTTATATCATTATATGTGTACTTTGACATACCAAAGATTTAGTTGTCCAAGTTATAGATTTGTCGTCTTATAATTAATAGGTTTACACTCCTTAGATTAGGAAGTAGTGTTGTGCCTACAAGCGTAAAGTTATCTAATTCTAATTAATTTATATCATTATGTGTAATTTGACATACCAAAGATTTAGTTGTCCAAATTATAGATTTGTCGTCTTCTAATTTATATGATGTTATGTTTTGACTATTTATATACATTAGGAAATAATCTTTGGGTTCATATATAAGATTTTTCGTCTTGTAATTAATATTAATTAGGTTTACACTCTTTATATTAGGAAGTAATATTGTGTCAATAGGCATAAAGTTACGAACTTCTAATTAATTTATTTCATTATGTATGTACTTTTACATACAAAAGATCAAGTTGTCTAAATTATAGGTTTTTTGTCATTTAACTTGTATCTTGTTATGTTTTGACTCTGTATGTAGTAAGAAATAATGCTAGTGGTCACAAATTTGCCATCTTGTAATACATATTATGTTAGGTTTACAATTTGTAGATTTGGAATTGTGGTTACTGGCATTAAGCCAACTTCTAATTTACTTCATTATGTATGCACTTTGTTAAATATTATATTTATATATCATCAATACATTTTGTCATTAAAAAATATTTAATTGTCTAGATTATAGATTTGTTATCTTTTTATTTATATAGTGTTATGTTTTGACTCTATATGCATTAGGAAATAATCTTTGTGATGATGAATCTTCATCTTGTAATTTATATTATGTCGGATGTACACTTAATTAGATTAGGAAGTAATGCTATGCCTACAATCATAAAATTGTTGGCTTCTAATTTACATCATTATGTATGTACTTTGCTGTATTCTATTTATATTATTAGTATATGGTCATTACAAACATTTAGTTATCTACATCATATATTTGTTGTCTTTAAGTTATATTATGTTATTTCTTTGACACTTTATATGCATTAATTGGGAACTAATCTTAGTGGGCATAAATTTTGAATAAGCTAATTCATATTATTTTATATTACACTCTTTAATAAGGAAATGATCTTGCCCATGGGCATATAGTTGTCGGCTTCAAATTTACATAATTATCCATGTACATTGTCATATTCTATTTATACCATTAATATAGTTTCGTCATTATGAAATATTTAGTTATCTTGATCACATTGTTGTTAACTAACATTATCATGCTACAAGCTGTTGGATCAATTGCATGCTTGTAACGATTTAAATATCATGATGTCACCATATGTTAATTTTTTGGCTAAAAAAATTTAAGGTTTGAACATATGGTTACTACAGAGGAAAGAAATGAATAAAATTTGAACAATGATGAACTTTTGTCATGTTTTTATATAGAAAATATTGTTGAGACAGTGGAATACTTATCATCTTATCAGCTTGTAATTCACAATATTTTGATTTGAAACAAAAAAAGCATTCTACAATTTTCATGTTAGACTTTGCTTGTTAAAGAACCCTAATTGTGTTCCTACAAAACCTTTTTTTATGTCTATAAGTCATTTCTACTTACTAATTGTTAAATGACCAACTCTCCTAAAAACTCAAGCTTGTAGGATTTGAGTTTAATATGAATATCATGTCTTTGACAC
This sequence comes from Tetrastigma voinierianum, assembly GCA_016808115.1. Classification (NCBI taxonomy): domain Eukaryota; kingdom Viridiplantae; phylum Streptophyta; class Magnoliopsida; order Vitales; family Vitaceae; genus Tetrastigma; species Tetrastigma voinierianum. The sequence continues at coordinate 3,148 of JAEQBH010007830.1, read as the reverse complement.
CCTCCCTCACGTGTAGCCTCATACTAGCACGTGGAGAGTCAAACAAACCAATAGAGTCCTCCATGGACTTTCAAGTCAACAAATGGGGTTAAATTGCAGAGAGGTGACTCGAACACAGGACCTTCTGTCAAAATGACTCGATACCATGTTAAGCATTGCTTTCCTAAAAGCTCAAGATTGTAGGATTTGAGTTTAACATGAATATCATGCTTTTAACACTCTCCCTCACGTGCATCCCCATACTTGCACGTGGAGAGTCAAACAAACAAAATAGAGTCTTCCATGGACCTTCAAATCAACAAATGAGGTTAAATTGCAGAGAGGTGGCTCGAACATAGGACCTCCTACCAAACCAAACTATGATACAATGTTAAACGACCAACTCTCCTAAAAGTTCAAGCTTGTAGAACTTGGGTTTAACATGAATATCATGCCTTTAACACCGTCTCCCATGTGCAGTCCCATATCCACACGTAGAGAGTTAAACAAATCAAATAGAGTCCTTTATGGACTTTCAAATCAACAAATGGTGTTAAATTGCAAAGAGGTGGCTCGAACCTAGGACCTCTTACCAAACCAAGCTCTAATACCATGTTAAATGACCAACTCTCCTAAAAGCTTAGAATTTGGGTTTAACATGAATATCATGCCTTTAACACTAATGATGGTACTTATGCTGCTTTTGCAGAAATACAGAATATTCCTCAAGTGCATGACGGAAGCAATCAGCTCAGATGGAAGAAGTAGCCAGGGGAAGAACCTTATAGAAAAAACCCTAAGATCAAGCTTTGCTCTTTGGACATCCATCGTTGATGATGGTCTCTCTGACGAAGCGCTAGGTAATATTGGACTACCTCCAAGCTTTGGTGCCACAATTTTCTCTACTCAGCAATCTTCAAGTAGTAACCTACTGACTGAACTTGAATATGGACTATCCCATTTAGGAAAATTCGGCTTGTTCTGACAATGACTTTTTGGCAACAACTCTCTTTATCAATACCATATAGAAGCGTATGAGCGGAAACTCAAAAGCGAAGACCATCGAGAACAATTTCCCTACCAGTGGGATTTTGGGCTCCAACAACATTCATGATATCCGAAACAAGGGATCTTCAGTGGTTCCGGTTGGATACCCGATTTATCAAGTAATTACAGCATTGCTGATCAATTGGGTAGAAAAAACCAACTCTCACCAAGGTTATACAATGTCGGCCCGACGTAAAATAATCGACTTTCGCATGCAATAGAACAATTCTTGGAATGGAAGGCTTGTTTTGATCATCAGGCAGAATGATAATGTTCCCGAAGAACATGTTTCCTCCTTGATTTGATGAAAGTGATGTTTTATGATTTTCCTAAACCCGTAGTCCATCTTATACTGAGGTGCGTACTTAAACGACTAACTTTCTTAAGTGGTTGCTCAAGATGTCTATTTGCTTTATTTCAAAAATGAAATTATTTCACTCATGAAAAAATTCATGTTGTTATTTATATATATTGTTAGTTTCCCACTTTAATTCTACTGGTTTTAATGTGTGAAGGAAGGAGCTGTGGCAGAAGTTGGGAACCATGGAAATGTTATCAATTCCTATCCTGCGGAACAGAAACCTCTCGAGAACTAACAATATTCCAACCAGGCATGTTTCATGCTTTCTTCATTGATAACAGACTCTCATAAATTTTAGGGAAAATTAGTATTAAAATATTGAACTTTCATGACTTTTACATTTAAATATTGAATAAAAAGTTTGCATTTTAAATATAGCAACTTTCATAAATTTTGTTTTTATATCCTCAACAAGACTATGACCCTGCATCCTATCAATAAACGACGTGATTTTGATGCTAGAACTATAATTAAAATGAAAGTTGAAGATATAAAAACAAAATTCATGAAAATTGCTATAGTTAAAAAGCAAACTTTTTGTTCATGAGCGAAGCTCCCTTCGCCGTGGCGTAGCGAGGTCTCCCATTCCAATACGGGAGCTCTAAAAGTTCTAATTTTATGGGCCTTGATGGGCCTGAGTTCCAAGGTATAAAGGGGTGATTACGAAACGAAAAGAGAGTGGACGGTGAAGAGAAGGAGACGGATGAGAGATTGATGAAGGCAGTTTCGGGAGGACGGGGTGAGCAAAGCCGTGAGTGATATTCCCACATAGGTTGCCCACCTAAGTGCACATGCATAACCAAAATAATTTACATTCAAACAATTTCATGAACCTACTCGAATGTCTACATGACCCGATCCATGTCCAGAGTCCTCTTGAAGACTCTCACATATGCCTGGCCAGAATGGAGTAAAATCACAATTTTCAAAACAAAAGCACCTTCTAGCGTGCTTCCTCTGCCACTGTTCAGCAACGACATCCTAAGATCTAAAGATACACCCACACTCTTGGGTCCTCCTTATTGTAGCTCCAATCTCTCATGAGGCTTCCACTAACTTATACATACGGGAGTTGTACACCTCTTTAATGACCAAATTTCCTCGAACATTTTATCTCACGGATGTTTCACCACTTCTCTCGTGGTCCCTTCGACTGGGTAGCTAGATTTCGTGAGACGAATTCAACAGCGTGATCCGTGTCGTCATTTGAGATCTAGAGAATTTCCAGGTTTGCAACCTGTGTTTGTCGATTTACTTTATCCGGGTTTCACATTCTCCTCCCCTTAAAAGAATTTCATCTCGAAATTCATACACACATATATATAATCACATGCATATGCAACAATCATTCAAATGCCAAATGACACTTTGCTCAGAATAATCACTTCAATGACAAAAACCTGTTGTTCAACAAAATGAGCGAAACCTCCATGTCAGGGTCATACGGAGCTTCCTCACATATGCCTAAGCCAAATGCGGTAAAAATATCCGATTTTCAAAACAAAAAGCTTTTGTTCTTGAAAACTTACTCTTAGTTCGGTAAAAATATTGGACTACCCTCAGAAGCGAATTCTTTGGATAACTCGCTTGAGTCATCTTACCACATTAAATTCGTCCGAATTAAAAACGGTCGGAATTTGCACGTTCAGCTGTAAATATCGGTGCCGTGAAACGACATGTGATGTGACAAAAGTCACCTATAACATGTACTCATGTGAAAAAAAGTTCTTCCATGCAAGGGTTTATTCATACTATTGGGAG